>JBBPJN010000733.1:0-10673 GCA_038088755.1 Boletus aff. separans
AGTTTGGATGACAGCGCTTGATGGCTTGATGGCAGCCGATAGAGCTTGAAGGATAGTTATTTTTAGTCTTCTTTACGCAAGTACATACGTACATGATTCCCGTGGCTAAATACACCTTGTTCCCACTCGGAGTGCTTTCCATCATGCATGTGCTCTCGACCAGGTCCAGGTCGTCGCCGATTTCGCAAACAACTGTCAACACGTATTTGCCATCCAACTGACCGATATGTTTTTCCTTCTCGTCTTTCCTCTTCACCATACCCTGCACGTCCCTGGTGAAAGGTAAAGAGGACAAGGACTTTTGGTCAAGTCCCAAGGACATGACCAATCCTCATCGATCGGCCATATCGCGTTCTGTGAGCAAGGCGAATGGCAATCCCGTACATCCCATCTGTTTTGCTCCCATCAAAGCTCGGCACACTCTCTTTGACGCCGTTCTAGAGTTGTCCGATGGCACTGCCTACCGAGGCATCAACTTTGGTGCAGAGGACAAGAGTGTAGCTGGCGAATGTGTCTTTCAGACCGGTTAGGCATTCTCACCTCATCGTCTGGATTGAGGACCAATTTGATATCTAGGCATGGTCGGGTACACCGAGTCACTGACAGACCCGTCATACGAGGGTCAGATCCTCATTCTCACCTATCCTCTTGTTGGCAACTATGGTGTCCCCGAGCGCCATTCTTCCCCCGACCAACTGCCGTCCGCGTTCGAGTCGTCGCGTATCCACATCGCTGCGCTGGTTGTCGGCTCATACTCAGACGATTACAGCCATTTTCTAGCAAACACCTCTCTGGGTACTTGGCTAAAAGAGAACGGTGTCCCCGCCATTTATGGCGTCGACACGCGTGCACTCACTAAAAAGATCCGCGAGAACGGTTCGATGCTCGCAAAACTTTTGGCGCGCAGGCCACAGGCTCCTCGGGGCCGTGTGCGCTCACTCGTACCAGAATCTCAGCCCGTCTCGCGGGCGTCCTCCCCGTCTACGTTCTTGTCTTGGCGGGAGGATTACCTCGATATCCCTTTCCACGACCCTAACCAGGATAACCTAGTCGCTGCTGTATCGTTAACATCTCCCCGAGTCTTCCGACCAACTACTAAACCACGTTTACACCCGTCGGGACGTACCCTCCGCATTATTGCCGTTGATGTCGGGATGAAGTATAATCAGATACGGTGTTTCACGAACCGAGGGGTAGAAGTAAAAGTGGTCTCTTGGAACCATGATATCGTTGAAGACCCCGAACCTTACGATGGGGTTTTTGTCTCGAACGGGCCGGGCGATCCGTCGATGCTCGTTAGCACCATTGCAACGCTCTCGCGTGTAATGCAAAAGGGAGATAGACCTATATTCGGTATCTGTCTCGGGCACCAGCTACTCGCGCTTGCTGCTGGTGCCAAAACTTCGAAGATGAAGTACGGTAACCGAGGCCACAACATTCCGTGTACGGATGCGTTTTCTGGCAGATGCTACATCACGAGTCAGAACCACGGCTACCAGGTTGACACAGACACCCTTCCAGTTGGCTGGAAGGAGTTGTTCAAGAATGCCAACGATGGTAGTAATGAAGGCATCTACTGCGAGAACAGACCCTTCTTCTCTGTACAATTCCATCCAGAGTCTACACCCGGACCCCGTGACACCGAATTTCTTTTCGACGTCTTCATCCGGAACGTAGAAGCGTGCATCTCCTCTAATTCTCTCGTTCCAATTTCTCTACCTGGTGGCCGAAAGGAGGAAAACGAAAGGCGTCACCCTCGAGCGAAGGTCCAGAAGGTCCTTATACTGGGCTCGGGTGGCCTGTCTATTGGACAGGCTGGCGAATTCGACTATTCGGGATCGCAAGCTATCAAGGCCCTCAAAGAGGAGGGTATATATACAATCCTTGTCAACCCCAATATAGCGACCATCGCAACATCAAAAGGTCTAGCTGACAAGGTGTACTTCCTCCCCGTAACCCCCGACTTTGTTCGGAAGATAATAAAATATGAAAAGCCTGACGGTATCTACGTCACCTTTGGCGGCCAGACAGCGTTGAACGTTGGTATCAAGCTCAAGGATGAGTTTGCCGTTCTAGGCGTACAAGTACTGGGTACACCAATTGAGGCGATCATCGTCACAGAGGATCGTCAGTTGTTCGCTCGGGCAATGGAAAGTATCGGAGAACGGTGTGCTCAATCCAGCACCGCCACAACGACCGACGAGGCGATCACTGCCGCGTGCGAGATCGGGTTCCCGGTGATCGTACGGGCTGCGTATGCACTCGGCGGCTTAGGGTCGGGTTTCGCCCAAGACGAGGCTCAGCTACGTGCATTGTGCTGCAAGGCGTTTGCAACAAGCCCTCAAGTGCTTGTCGAGAAGAGTATGAAAGGCTGGAAAGAAATTGAATATGAGGTCGTTCGCGACTGTCGGGATAACTGTATTACCGTCTGCAATATGGAGGTTCGTACCTTGTTTGAGTATCTCCTGCAGTTGGTTGACTTTGACGAGTAGAATTTTGATCCTCTTGGAATACATACCGGAGACTCCATCGTTGTTGCTCCATCACAGACCCTTTCTGATGCTGACTACAACATGCTTCGGACCACTGCGATCGACGTCGTCCGACATCTTGGAGTGATTGGGGAGTGCAACATACAATACGCTTTGAACCCATCCTCGAAGGAATACTGTATAATTGAAGTTTGTGGTCGACAATTTGGGGTGGGGTCTTTTCTGATACATCTTCCAGGTCAATGCTCGTCTCTCAAGATCTTCTGCACTGGCCTCGAAAGCTACTGGATACCCGTTGGCTTTCATCGCTGCAAAACTGGGTCTTGGTGTTCCTCTCAATGAGATCAAGAATACCGTGACGAAGGTGACCAGCGCCTGTTTCGAACCTAGTTTGGACTACGTGGTCGTCAAGATTCCTCGCTGGGACCTTAAAAAGTTCAATCGTGTCAGTCATCTCCTGAGCAGTAGCATGAAGAGTGTCGGAGAAGTCATGAGTATAGGAAGGAATTTCGAAGAGACAATCCAGAAAGCAATCCGTGCGATTGACGACCAGTTCCTTGGCTTTGCAAAGGTGAGTTAGCCGCCTGCGTTGAATAAAAATTTCTATAAAAAATACATTTTACGCTGAACATCTCCTTGCAGAACGAACTCGTTGCGAATATTGACGAAGAGCTCTTGAATCCCACTGACAAACGTATCTTTGCCATCGCTTCCGCCTTCCATCTGGGTTATAGTGTAGACAAGATTTGGCAGATGACGAACATCGACAAATGGTTCCTGTCGAAGCTGCTCAACATCCATTATATGGAGATGCATCTGAGGTAATTTGGGTTTGTTCTCCATCGCTACACAACTCTAATCCCTGTATAGAGAATCCGTTATTTCCTCCATCTCTAGCGAGACACTCTTGCAAGCCAAGCAATTGGGCTTCTCCGATCGACTGGTTGCCCATTGCATTGGTTCCACCGAGCTTGCTGTACGACGCATTCGTCAGGAGGCGTCGATTTTCCCCTTTGTCAAGCAGATCGACACAGTAGCTGCCGAGTTCCCAGCGTTCACGAACTATCTTTACACAACTTACAACGCAACTGAACATGATGTCTCATTTGAAGATCGGGGTGTCATGGTGCTTGGTTCTGGCGTTTACCGAATCGGCTCCTCTGTCGAGTTTGATTGGTGTGCGGTCAGGGCTATTCGGACCCTTCGCGAACAAGGCTTCCCCGCAATCATGGTCAACTACAACCCAGAGACAGTCAGCACTGACTATGACGAGGCGGATCGTTTATATTTCGAAAACATCAGTCTGGAAACCATTTTGGACATCTATGACGCCGAACACTCCAGAGGAGTCATCTTGTCCATGGGTGGGCAAACACCGAACAATATCGCCCTTCCCCTCTTCCGCCAGAACGTGAAAATTTACGGGACGTCACCAGAGATGATCGACACTGCGGAGAATCGATACAAGTTCTCTCGCATGCTAGATGAAATTGGCGTTGATCAACCTCAGTGGAAGGAACTCACCGGCTTCGAGGAGGCGCTCACTTTCTGTGAATCCGTCGGCTACCCTGTTCTCGTACGACCATCTTACGTACTTTCGGGTGCAGCGATGAACGTGGTGTCGACTGGGGACGATTTGTTAAATTATCTGACCCAAGCTACTGCCGTTTCTCGCGAACATCCCGTCGTCATCAGTAAATACATCGAACAAGCCAAGGAGATTGAGATGGATGCCGTAGCCAAGGATGGCCAGATGATAATGCACTTCATCTCTGAGCACGTGGAGAACGCAGGGGTGCACTCTGGTGATGCTACCCTGATTCACCCCCCTCAAGATCTCGATCCTGCGACCGTCCGGCAGATCGAAGAAGCGACTGCGAAAATAGGAAACGCGCTCAATGTCACCGGTCCGTTCAACATCCAGTTTATCGCAAAGAACAATGAGATCAAGGTTATTGAGTGCAACTTGCGAGCTGCGCGGTCATTCCCTTTTGTATCCAAGGTTACTGGTATCGATGCAATCGAGATGGCAACAAAAGTGATGCTTGGAATTCACGTCGAGCCATACCCCGACGCTGGTCTCCCCTCGGATTATGTTGGCATCAAGGTTCCGCAATTTAGCTTCAGTCGGCTATCTGGTGCGGACCCAGTACTTGGCGTAGAAATGGCCTCCACCGGGGAAGTCGCTTGTTTTGGCAGGGACAAATACGAAGCATATCTCAAGGCTCTTATCTCAACGGGAATCGTCCTGCCGAAGAAGAATATACTGTTCTCTGTGGGTAGCTATAGAGAAAAGCTAGAGATTTTACCGTCTGTCCAAAAGCTCTATGCAGCGGGATATAACATCTTTGCTACATCCGGAACAGCTGATTTCCTGACGGAACACAATGTTCCTTGCAAGGTAGGAGTTGGATGGTCACCCTCAGAGGTCGTGCTTATTCCCCTATAGTATCTAGAAACGCTTCCTGAAGGGAGCGGCGACCTGCAAAAGTCTGAATACTCACTGACTCAGCATCTGGCGAATAACCTGATTGACATGTACATCAACCTACCGTCGAAGAACCGTTACCGTCGTCCTGCGAGTTACGCCAGCAAAGGCTATCGCACGAGAAGGATGGCGGTCGATTTCGCAATCCCCCTAATTACTAACATCAAATGTGCCAAGCTTCTTGCTGAAGCACTGGTTCGCAAGTTGCCACTCGATGTCTCCAACGTCGACTCCAAAAGTTCATATCTTACGCACGTGTTCCCCGGACTCGTCAACATTGCTGCGTTTGTCCCGAGAATCACCGCTGTGTCCGGTGACGACAGCTTCAGTCAAGCGACACAGGCGGCTCTTTGTGCCGGATTCACCACATCCGTGATTCTTCCTCATGGCGTGGATGGATCGATTACGAATGCCCAGAGTCTGCAACACGTCCAGAATATTGCTGCAAGTAATGCATATTGCAATTACGCGTTGACTGTCGCCACCGCTAATGGCCAAGCCCTGCCGTTGGACGATGAATTCAAGGCAGATGTCAAGGCGCTCTTTATTGCGTTCCACGAACCCGCCGGTCCCCCAGAGATCTCTGCCGTTGCGGCTCATTTCGCTTTGTGGCCCACTGAGAAGATGATCGTAACCGATGCGAGGGGTTCCAATCTTGCATCCGTCCTTCTCCTTGCCAGTCTTCATAATCGCAGCGTCCATATCACCGACGTCCGGAGCAAAGAAGACCTACTCTTGATATCTCTCAGCAAGGCTAGACACCTCAAAGTCACCTGCGACGTCTCCGTCTATACCTTATCCTTCACTCGTGATCAGTACCCGGAATCCACGATTCTTCCTTCTAGTCAAGACCAGGCTGTGTTTTGGAAAAATCTTGACGCGATCGACGCGTTCTCTGTCGGAAATTTACCCTATTATCTGGCTGTGGAACAAGGACAGAAGGGCTCTGCCTGGTCTGGCATTGAAGAGACTATTCCCCTATTGCTCAGTGCCGTTACTACCGGGCGCATCACACTCCAAGATATCCGGACACGAGTACATGACAATCCTGTTCGTATCTTTGGTCTTCCCGAACAAGCCAATACCCACATGGAGGTCGTCATCGGACGCCGTTCTCAGTTCGTATCTCGTGATGGTCGATGGTCTCCCCTCGACAAGACCACTGTTGTCGGCTCCTTGCATAGGGTCGTAGTACATGGAAAGACTCTGTTCTTGGACGGATCGTTATCTCCTGCACCTATTGGCAAGGACGTTTCCAGTGCCGCAATCTCTCGACCTGTGGGCGAGGCCCGTGGGGTTGCGCTCCCTGTTGCGAAGCCAGAATTTGTTCCGAGCCATGCTCCTGTGAAGGGCATCGATGCTCACCCGCCGCCTCACCCCGCGCCAGGTCCCTTGGGTGCCACCATCTCCATATTGTCACATAGCCCTCACCCCGCTTTCCACCGTCGACATATTCTCTCAGTGAAACAGTTCAGCCAGCGAGACATGTACGACCTGTTCTCGCTGGCCCATGAGATGCGTCTGCAGGTGGAACGTAGTGGAACTCTCGACATCCTAAAGGGCAGGGTTCTTTGCAACCTGTTCTATGAGCCCTCGACGCGCACGAGCGCTTCATTCGATGCGGCGATGAAGCGTTGTGGTGGGGAAGTCATTCAAATAAATACTGATACCTCTTCGGTGCAGAAAGGAGAGACGCTTGCAGACACCGTCCGTACTGTTGGTTGTTACGCAGACGCGATTGTACTCAGGCACCCCGATGTCGGAAGTGCGCAGCTAGCTGCCAAGTTCTCCCCAGTCCCACTGTTGAATGCAGGGGATGGTGTCGGAGAACATCCGACTCAGGTAAGTGAATCCGCTTTGATCTACATGGATGACTCAGCTGATCCACGTAGGCGCTATTGGACGTCTACACAATTCGGTCCGAGCTTGGAACCGTCAATGGACGCACGATCACTCTACTTGGAGACCTGAAAAATGGACGCACCGTACACAGTCTTGTGACGCTTCTCTGCCACTACTCTGTTCAGCTCAACTTTGTCGCACCTTCATCGTTGTCGATGCCAGCTAGCGTGGTGTCTTCTGCACGAAAGGCTGGTATTAGCGTACGACAGCTCGAGTCCTTGGAAGAAGTGTTGCCTGAAACGGATGTTCTCTACGTGACCCGAATCCAAAGGGAGAGGTTCGCGAACGAGTCAGAGTGGCAAAATGTCAAGGATTCGTACCGAGTCGATCATGCGCTCCTATCTCGTGCAAAAGAAGACATGATTGTCATGCACCCTCTTCCCAGAGTCAACGGCAAGTCCATTGTTGTTTTTGTGTGGCGACTCGTGCTGAGTTTGGGCTGCTTTTAGAAATCGATCCTGAAGTCGACTTCGACTCACGCCGTGCGGTTTATTTCCGTCAGATGCGATATGGGCTTTTCGTACGTGTCGTTTAATGATCACATTGCGTTCTCGGGACTAACGTGCTGGATAGATCCGGATGGCGCTGCTCGCTAGCGTTTTGGGGACAGTGTAGACGCGGGGGGGAGATCTTGGACTATCATCTCGTAGCTCTCGTGACAGTACTTATCTACATTGTACTGTTCGATGAAAGAATTACCAGAAAGGTAAGAACGAGCCGAAAGAAACCGACCTCACCTTGTGGCGTTCAAACACGTCCTTCGGCTTCTCCATCCTCGGAACAAGTCCCGAGGGTAAAAAGAGCAACCAGAAAAAGGAGGATTGGTACGATACTGACGGCATGTCACTGGTCTAGCTGAGTAACAAAAAGGACTTGGTATGAGAGACAGGCCGCTAATCTGGTCTAGTGCAGGAACAGTGAAGCAGAAGATCGATATCACCAAGGCAATGTGTGACTGCATTTCATTATGCCGTTACCGTAGCATGTGTCTTGAGTGACTGGGCGTTCCATTCCATGTGACGGCACATATTTAATAGGCCAGGTCCGCAGGTGTCGCCGGACGCTGTCGGACGTTGTTCGGATGCGAAGGGATGTCCGAGTTGGACCCGCATGATGACCCTATCATTGCTTCCCACTCCATCATGCATTGGTGAGAATCTGTTTGGCGGTCGTGTGAGAGATCCAGGGTTTTGCGCATTTTTGGCGTGAGGCGAACAAGCGGACCAGCGTGCAACACGTTGCAGGTCCACTACTGTCGAAACACGACTCAGGGGGGCGCGAGTCTTTCTGGCACACGTCCTTTGAGATCGTTTCCGTCGACATGCCAATCAGGATTTGCATGACACGACATCTCAACTCGAAGTACGGATAGGTCGTACCTTCATATGTCGCAGCAAGGTTGACATGAGAAAACTCGCACATTTCTTGGGGGCCATCGTGAAAGGAGAGGATAGGGCTACTGCCGCAGAGCCTGTCCGTCTCGAATTCCATGCATCATCGAGCGAGGCGTTCAAAGCTGGACGAATTTCGATGGCAGCGGGTTCTGCTTATCGATAGACCGTGCACCGGCACTCCTCGCGGATCTTCGCCGGACGACGGAGTTCCGATTGGAAGTCAATCCAGCACACAACGGTGGCAATATACACCATTTAATTGTCGATGCGAGATGGGATGCGGGCATTGTCGGTTCATATCTGACAACATCAAGAGTGGTAATGCGCATAGATAAGCAACTTGATAGAGGGAAGATCCCACAACGTAACTGGAGTTGTAAAGTCTTTTATAAAGAGAAGAATCCTAACCAGTCAACGGCGTTTGGGCGATGTCTTACGTCCCTCATAGCTGAACGTTGGACCCCTTGCAAACTGCTGCCTCCATCATATCTGGTTGCCTAATTAGGGAAATAAATGAGGGGTCTTTGAATTTTAAGCGCCGCTCATTGAACCATACAAGTAGGTATTATGTAATCGTTCTTGGTTCCCTTCGCGAATCCGTGTGCTCCACACCGTTCTGTCCTGGTGGCTGGTAAAGTTTTTTTGCAGAGCCGAATAGCGCTGAGAGATCTAGGGTGGATAGATTCGACCGTCGTGGGGAGAACAGCCACGATGTGATCTACCCTCCCGTTTTTTGGCGGTTAAATTGGTACCTCAAGGCTGCCATGTTGCAAAAAGCGCACCTTGACTATTTGTCCCCCTCCCCCAGCGGTAGTGGTCCCAGATCTCTACCTCGACGCCATGGACCACGAGCAAGCCACGCAGGCCCCTACGGCTCAGTCCCAGACCGTCGAGGACCCAACTTCCTACCCAGAATATATCCAAGTTGTCCGCCCCGACTCAGGGGAAAGCAATGGCGCCGCCGAACGCGACACGCATCCCCCAAATTCGTCCACGCAGCAGCTCATTGCAGCGTCCGAAGGGTATACCATGCTTCCTTGTTCTAATAATAACCCGCTCGCCGATTTCGAGCGTGTCACGCCCCCTTCCCGCAGTCGTGACGGACATGTGCGCGTGTCCTCCCGGCGTCAAACGTTGGCGTCAAACGCTGGGTTTCCCGCTCCTCCCCAAAACTCGTCTGGGATTGACTGGATAGTCCCCGTGGAACCCAAGGGTGATGTGAGTCCCATGACCACTCTTTTCGGAAATACATACCAGACTTACCTAGGATTCCGCGTCAGAGGCGCAATACCGTAGGTGAACGCCTTCAGCCAACGATTGACAATGCCGTCATAGAAAGGGACAAATATGCAAAGAGAGGTTAGTCTGTGGGGCTCTGTCGTAATTCCCTTACCCTGCTGATGCGAGACTGTATGTGTAATAATCAGTGATGTGGACGGGTTACGCGCTTAATGTCGCCATTGGCCTGCAGGTGTTCTTGGGGGCTTTGACGACGGGGCTTGCAGCCGCCCTGACGAATGCCAGACAGGTGATTTTATTCACATATTATACTGGATTATCCATCATACTAAACCGGTGCAAAAAAAAAAGGCACAGGTTTCGACAGCGACTTTGGGTCAGTAAGGTTCGGAGCCGACGTGGTTCTTGCGTTGACTTTAGTTATTAGGCGGTCTTACTACGTTGGTCGCCTCTTATCTGGCCCGCGCACGCGGTTCCGGAGAGCCTGAGTTGTCCGTTACGCGCGTCAAAGACCTTGAGCAGTTTCTGCGAGAATGCAAGGCTTTCCAGTTGGATCACGGCCATGAATATGGCACCCTCGAAAATGGTCTGGATGGCCGGTTGGAAGATTTGAGACGGAGGTTTGAAGAGATGCTCGGTAACGTAAATGGGTACGTGCGCATCCTGGTATCCCATCATCGTCACTCAGTACTTGTTGAAAGGGAGAGAAAAGTATCGCCCGTTGGAATCACCTCAACGCAGCCTGCACCATAGGTGAAGTTGTTTCACCTGGACCGATTAATCGGCCTGTGGATCCATAGATTGAACTCTGCACTCATTTTGTTGTTTTATCGTACTGCTTTCCGTGCATTATTTTACTAGGAGGTGCACATGGCGCTGTATACCCACATTCGTTCTGGTAATATGTAGAAAGATCAGGAATTAGTTCTGCTTTCCCGACGTCTTGTACTAGCGTGACAATGTTGACGCACACGTCTGGTCACGTGAGCGATGAGATTGGGACAGTTAAAGTGTCTGAGAGCTGCGTATGTCCGGGCCCAACATATAACCCTCCCACCCTCTGCGCTCCCCAGACTCGCGGACTTGACTCGCACCACCCATCCAGCCATGAAAACGAAGAATAAACAGACCAAGTTCCCAGTGGTGAGACACCCCCCA
>JBBPJN010000734.1:0-10659 GCA_038088755.1 Boletus aff. separans
CGGTTTTCACTTTTTTTTTTTTTTTTTTTTTTTGAAAAAAGTGGATGCTTTGATGCATCTTATTGATTGTGCCTACAGACCGTCATTCACTCTATCCGTTCGTGCTACTTTACCCGTAGGTGCTGGACTTGGATCTTCAGCAGCATTTTCTGTGTGTACGACGACTGCGCTCATGTTGATTACCGGTCGCATCTCTCCTCCTTCCCCATCCGATCCTAGTTCAAGTTCTTCGCCTCAAGAACCGGGTAGACTTCCCAGGTCACTTGCGGATATTGTCAATGTCTACGCATTTCTGTCTGAGAAGATTCTGCATGGCAACCCTAGCGGTGTCGACAACTCAGTCGCTGTATACGGTGGGGGACTCTTGTATACGAAATCCATTCCAAGTGAAGGCAAGGAAGGAGGAATGGTTTCTATTGAGGGGTACGTTCTCGCATCATGACTATCAGTAGGTTGGCATCTGTTCTCACCAAACTCACCGTCTACGACCCAGGTTCACCTCACATCGCTTCCTACTTACGGACACTCGCATCCCTCGAAACACGAAAGAACTCGTGGGCAGCGTCGGCAAGCAGAAAATGGAAGAACCAGACAGGGTTGAAAAGGTTTTGAATGATATACAGGTGGTAGTCGAGAAGGCTAGTAGTGTACTTTCAGGATCAGGGAGCAAGGAGAGTCTGGCGGTGCGTCATCCCGTGTTTCGTCCACGCTCTCTCTGATGCAGACATGTCTCAGACCTTGATTGATGAAAACCACAGACTCCTTGATCGGCTCTGTGTTTCTCATCCGTCCCTGGAGGCTGTGCGACGCATTACTGGTGCTGATCCATACAACCTCGCAACAAAGCTGACAGGTGCTGGAGGTGGAGGATGCGCTGTGACGCTTATACCAGAGGGTCAGTGTTCACCGTCCTCTCTTATTCCTTATGCTTCACTCCCGCCATGCCTTCATTGCAAGCACCAACCCTGTTACTTTACGCGCAAACTGATGGCCAATCTCATCCACAGACTTTTCCTCGTCCAAGCTGACTTCTCTCATCGCCGCTCTCGAATCCGAGCAGTTCACATCGGAGACGTTTAGAACATATCTCACGGAAGTGGGCGGACTTGGGCTCGGGATCCTCTCCCGTCCCGCACATACGTCCGGCCTGCCCACGCCCCCCACACAGGAGTTCCTCGTGGCCTCGGACACGCTCGAAACGACGTTTGCGAACATGTCCAAGGCAGAGCTCAGAGGATGGGTGGAAGCTTTGGGCAAGTGGGCATATGTGTAAACGCGATCGACGCTGGCTGTCCACCTGGGCCATTTTCCCTGGAATTTCCGATAGAAAGGGCACCTTGTCATGTGCACATCTAGTCTTCATTTCGCCGCTGTCTTTGTATACTTGGAACAAGCAAACTATGTCCTGGACTCCTCGACGTTGAGACGTCGTCTGTGCTTGCTCTTCCTTACCATCTACGCCCTGTTTGGTGTCAGGGCAATTCCATACATCCGGAAATTCGAGCCTATATTGAGTAACTAATACATTCCAAGGAACTGGGTAGCAAGGGTGCATGACGACAGAATTTAGGAGCTCGAGCGTGCAAAAAGTACAGTCAACGAGGTAGTACGACAGAGCAAACAGGATAAGAGATGGACAATGAGGTAATTAGTTGTTCATGGACAGGATCGATACAGTAGATCAAATGAAGTGCATCAACAAGCATATACTGGACATCACAAAGAAAATGAAAGATGAGTGCGTCCTCGGCAAATTCTATAAGGTGTCAATGTCCAGTCGTGCAAGTGTCGTGTGTGGGTGTATACATTGTGGAATGCAATGGGTGAACCTGGTCAAGTAAGACCAAGCTTGTGGAACATGTCATCCAGCGTTCGGAATGCGACGGGCTTGACCAGGCTGACGAATCGCGTGAGTGACTGTCAAGAGGATCGGTATGGATGGGTGGAAAACGCACTATCCGTCCATTCCAGCCTCGAACGCTTTCCGCTTGTCTTCAAGTGAGGACATGCCTGTCAGCGCCAGGATCACGCTTGACTGGTGACTTGAACGCGCCCGCTCGATTTGGCGAATCTCAACGGTAGCGCCAACTCCTATCAAGAAATGAGCACCCTTGTCCGGACAATAGCGCTCCACAAAGAAGCTTACCATCGAGGACTGGCATCGATAAATCCAAGAGCACTACGCTAAGCCACGGTAAGGTAAAACGTAGAGCGACGAGAATTACCACTTACTCGAATGGGCCATCGGCCCGGAAGACTTCAACTCCCTGACGACCGTCTACTGCTTCGCGATATTCCAAGCCCTCCGAGGACGTAAGAAAGCATCTCCAACGCTCGCGACATCGCGTACCTTTTTGGTGAGCCACTTGGCACTACCCCGCAGATAATTTAGCAAGGACGTGGACCACCAACGATGAGATTACCCACAGCAAGTTACGAAGGATATTATTGTCTTCTACGACCAATACCTTTCGACGTGGTTTGGTGGACCTAACAGATCCAACAGATGCTTTGAGTAAAGTCCCGCTGGTGCCGGCAACGGGAGTTGAATTGTTGGCCGTTTGTTCACCATCCGCAGGCTGGAAGACAATCTCTTTCTCTGAATCAGGAGTCATAGACGCCGTAACGCTGGAAATGCCTGCAGATAGTAACGTCGCCTGGTTTGGCCAGCTATCGATGCTCCCACGTCGGTGTTTCTCCACGATAGGTTCTCGGTAGTCGTCCGCGAAGATAGTTGATTGAAGAGAGACGCTCTCCTCGGAACTCATTCCTGAGTTGGTGAGACTCGGCAAGCGATGTTGCCGCCGCTGTCTTGCTCGGAGGAGCTGCTTCAGGGCCGCGCGAAGTCTGAAAGGCCCACCAGGCTTGTGCACGATGCGACAAAAGCCACCATTGTTCTCATATGCATTGCAAATCCCCATTATACGAGGGCTGCCCCGACTTGAGGAAAGAATGATGAATGAGCGGTGGTTGTCCATCTTCTCGAGGGCAGAGACAATAGGTGATGGGTCCTCGTTGAGAATGACGATGTCACCCAGCTCGGCACCCTCTGGCTGAGGCGTGAAACCCCACCAATTAACGAGATATTTGTGGAGAACCTCACTGAGAAGCTGAGCGCCTCGACCTCGTCTCTTGAAACCAAGGAAGGAGATCACTGGTGGTTGCATGTGGCCGCCAAAGAAAAATGGATCTTGAATGTTACTCGAGCCCTCTTCCAGTATCTCGGCTTCAAAGATCACTTTGATATCTGTGCCCACGTTCTCCTCGCTGACGACCTCTACTTTGCCGGCGACACTCGGGGATCGGACGATGCTGCTCACGATTGCAAGTCCCAGTCCTGTTCCGGCTTGTAGAGGGTTCTCTTGCGAGAACGGACGAAATAGGTGATTCTGAAAATAGTGCCTGGATGACGAATTTTTGTCCCCAAGATGAAGGGACTGACCTTGAGGAAATTTTGACTGATGCCCTTACCAGTATCGCTCACACGAAGCTCTATCTTAACCGTGTTATTCACGATATCATCGGGTGCAGAGATCTGTTTCAACGACACATGAATGTGACCACTCTGTATGCAGTCAGTTAATAAAGGCGCTAAGAGACGAAAATTCACTCACTGAAGTGAACTTGAGGCTGTTCCCAAACAAATTCATCAACACTCGGCGTATACCGCCTTTGTCACACTTCAGTGTCCACCCCTACGGGACCCTCATCTCAGTAAAATGCGCAGAAACTCCATTTCGATGAACCTACGCCTTCGCGATGATCAATATCGACGACAATTTCGATGTTTTGCGAAGACTCTGGGGCGGTCATAACGCTCGAAGCTCGTTGATTCGAATTGGGCGCATATACACTGCCTATCTCGGAACCCTTCGATGAGTTGCGTGCGCAATAACCTATCCACGACCCATCAATCGCTTCTTCGACAAGTTGCTCCAAATCCACCCTGAACATTGTCACATGAGCGTCAGCGAAACGAAGTTGTAGATGACATACCTTGTCCGGGTGATGACATTCTCAACACCACCCGACTTCATGTTTCCGCTGAGCTTCGTGAAATCCAGCACATGATTCACAGTTTCCACAAGCGATGTACCGCACGCTTGGACAGTATGCAAGAATGACGTTTGACCGTGGTTTAAAGAGGTGTCGGCTAATAATTCCGCAGCTGCCAAGATCTGCGAAGACGCCTCAGTCGAGTGTCGCGCGGAAAGGGGGGGAATGTAACTTACTCCATGGAGTGGCGTTCGCAGTTCGTGCGATATACTTATTGCTCGTAAGACATTGTTGGACAGAGTGGAGCAAGGCGACTTACTTGGATATAAATAGGCTTTTGGCCTGATCTGCAAGCATCATGCGTCGCTTCAATACAGCAGAGAGGATGATTACACCTAATGTAACATGAGACACGTTCATATGTATATGTGAAGCAGTACCGATTGCACGCAGATAGGACAGTTCGTGGCCTTCCAACTATACCAACGACGTTAACAAGTTGACTTTTGCAAACATTTATTACTCACGAAACGCCGCGATGGATCGGAGGCATTGTAGGCACATATTAGTGCGAAAGGTCGCTTGTCTATATTGAAGACAGGGACCGCTTTATCGTGCTGAGTTGGTAGTTGGTCAAAAGAAAAAGTTTGCTCGCTCACTTAAAGCATACTGTATATGAGTTGGGATAAACGGGCGGAAGCAAACCGGTAGGATCCCTTCTGAAACCTTCCCATCTGGGTATTGCTCAAAAAACATGTTAAGCTTGCTTTGCTCGTCTGCAGTAAGTGTCCGTGAAGTTGCGCGTGTCTGAGCGTTACCGTGGTGCATGACCACCGACACAGTTGCTTCTGCACTAAGTGTTTCAAGCACATCGCAGTGCGAGACATCCATGACCAAGACTTCCTCGACATCCAACGTGCGTTTCACGAGCTTGGCTGCACGGTCATATACTTTGTCCATGGACGCAGAGGCGTACGTATCGACATCCTGAGATTCTTGTTGGTCGATCTCTAGACATTCTCTACTAAAATGTTCCATCTAGGAACGCGTCACAAGCGTGCCTTGATGTCAGATTAGAAGCCTCACAGATGTTTGGATCTTGTCTCGTATGCGAAGTTGGATCTGCGTGGAAGATGGTTAGAAAGGTTGATTATTACTAGGAGTGACTGAACCTTGTCTCTCCACAGTTCCATCTCACGCATCACAATGGCCTTGGGAATGGTCAATATCGCGGAACGTGCCTAACATTTTGCCTACCGCGAATTCCTTGAGAGTATGTCGTTGACGAGGGGAGAAGTCTTGCCTCGGTGAATCGTCGATCAGGGCCAGACTACCACTACATCAGCTTCCTGTGGCAGAACATCCATATACATTACCTGCCAATATTATATCCTTCCTGAGTCCGCAGCGGTGCACCCGCGTAAAATCGAGTGTGGGGACTCCCGATCACAAATGGCTAAACGAGCATCAACGATAGGCGACATACAAACGTTGGCAACATTCTCACGCACATTCTTCGCGAAACGCCAATCTGCTAGCGTGTCCAAGATGACAGTAGGCTCATCACAACTGAGGAATATCAAGAAGACATAGAACGACAGCACGCAGCAACCTACCGTTGTAGGATGCTGTGTGCACAAAATGACGTGAGTCGAGGACAGCGCGTGAACGATGTTCCGCCTGTTATATTGGTGGGCAACTGGCAAGGCTGGCAACAGACACGAAAACGTACATTGAGATTTGAACCATCTATGGCCCAAAAATTAGTAAAATGTCACATCAGTTTGCAGCGTGAATGACATACTGCTCTGTGCCGTCGACAAGGGAGATATATACACTTTTCGTATTGAATACGAGCTTAACCAAGTGAGCAATCCGGTCAAAATTGATGTCGGGTGCAGTATTCCAAATGTTGAATCTAATTGACACTTGTTGATACGTTGCTGTGGTAAGTGCACGAAGCGGGATTTACTTACTTGTAGAGTGCGCGCCTTCGCTCAAGCTCATCTGGAGGATAAGGAGGAGCAAGATATCCCAGCTCCAGAAACATTTGCTCCTCCTTCGCGGCACGTCCTATTCTGTAGCTGCTTACCGTCTCGGATATCGATCGCCCACTGGGGAGTCTTCTCTCTGAGGCAATCGAAATCGGTAGAGGCGAGGACGTTTGGCGAGTAAGACATATTCTACGCGGCAAGGCAGGTGTGCTTGCCACAATTATGTCGAGAGGTTCGTTGTCTCGCTGGACATCCACAAGCTCTTGCCAAGTGTTAGGTACATCGGGCGTGGTGCGAAGATCAGTGTCCAACGTATTCGCACGAGAACTGGATGCGGTGAAGTAGTCCTCTTCAGGTTGTTCCTCGGGTGACTGTCGTCGCAAAGGTGCAGAAGCAGGCGGGATCAATGTACTCCAAGCCGAATCTACAGGGGGGTGAGCATCGCTTTCTGGTGTAGAGCGTGCTGGTGATGCAGGATTTGAGCCCTGAATCGTCGAAAGCTTGTCGACGTTGTCAATGTCGTCTCCCACGTCCTGAGTGCCCTCCCAAAAACTACCCAAGCGTGTTTTGCGGTTGTTCCCAGGAGTTCCAGGATTGAGTGGAGGACTACACTCGGGTGCATGGACTCCGGGGATTGCGGCATGTACACCACGCATAGGGTCGGTGAGTTCATGTTCAGGAGATGGCAATGCAAGTGGAGATATGTTCACCCTGGCAGCAGCCAAACGCATGGTCGCCGCGGCCGTTGTCACATCTGGAGCCATATTCAAGTTCTGGGTACCATCGAGAGAAAGCTGCATTGTATGGCTGGTCGTTTGTCTGAGATCGTTGAACGATTTACGAAAGCGACGGCCGATCAGTGAGGCTGGCGGTGGGGGGAGCTTGGAGAAGTATTTCTCGGGTGATACGGTAAGTGGGTTCTTGGAATCCTTGTCATTGTCTGTGTCAAGATTTGGTGACGAGAAGACGGGGTGCCCGGGAAACAGGGATTCTGATGGGGGTGGACCAGACTGGCTCGATTTGTTCGGAGATGGGAAGGAGGGGAGATCCGAGAATGCGGAATGCATGCTTGGCCAAGTGGTGTTGAATACAGAGCGAGGCGGACGTGGAGTCCTGTGAGGGTTCCAGTGGCCTGCCGCGTAAGCAGTCATGAACGAGACCCAATCATAGTCGGAAGGTGTCATTTGTGATCGTGAATCGGTCGTTGGCGCCGAGCCATCTTTGGGGGTTGCGTTGTCGTCAGTCAAGGTATAGGGAGAAGGAATTGTCAGTTGAGGTCCGCAAAACAAAAGGGGCAGTATCCGTACCGCTCATAGTGTCGCAACGAGGGGCATAGTCAGAAACATCGCCGTCCGTGCGTATTGGAGGGGTTGACTACGAAAAGGTGGGCCACGAATCGGTGGTTGAGAGAAGAAAACATACCAGGGGATCCTGGTTCGACGGCACAGCTGGGGTCGGGAGGACAAAGGAGGGACCGTCTATAATGGAGGCAGTTGCGGGTCTGCGGACGCGGTCGTAGGGCGCGTCCTGGAAGAGTTGGAATGGCATCTGAAGGGAGGGATCCTGGAGGAGAGGGAAAGGCGTTGCGAGGGTGGGGAGGAATTCCGAGGCGCGGGGGCCATTATCTGGGATTGACATGATCACGTGGACGGTATGAAGGGCATGACTGTGGAGAGATGAGAGGAGCGACGGGGAGAGACGGAGACATACTTACCAGTGGATCCGGAGCGAACGAGTGCAGGTGGAGCTGTCGACCACCCAACCAACTAACGGCATCGCAAATCACAAATAACATTCCCCGCTACCACTACCGGGTCACATGACGAGATTGCCTACACCTCCGCGACAACAAGCATGCTCCACATGTACAGTGGCAATGTCAAATTATCGTTCTGCTCCGACAGTGCTTCCAACACCGACGACAACACCGTAACAACCCCGTATCGTATCATCTAGATCCATTGCGTCAGCATCAATCCGACACCCTCACTCCATCTGACACGCGTACCGAGAACTGCTCTGTAAGCCCAAGCACACGCAGAACCCATGCGCACGCTACGACGGACACTGCGAATGCGATGCTCCCCTCCACCGTCTTGGCCGAATTCGTAGACCATCGGTGCCTTCCAACCCGCTTCCCCACGATCGAAGCGAGCGCGTCCCCCACACCCAGTACAAGGATGCCCGTATACATCAGAATCCGCGACGGCCTAGATCGTCTTCACTTAGCATCCGGCCCCCGAATGACCGCCCCACTCACCCTTCAAGCCACACTGAACCCGCACATCCTGTCAACAGATAAAAATGACTCAGAATTGCCGTGCCTCGGTCCTTGTAGTCCAGGAACTCGTTCATGAACAGATGCACAGCAGCACCGAAGGGATAAATGGCAAAGTATCGCACATATTCCGCAAAGATGAACAATGCGAATGCAGCACTGAATGACAAGTGTGCGAATGCTGGCTGTTCCTCGCAATGCCGCTCGTTAGCAACATACATGATACAAGGAGGCACCACTGACGTCAACCGCCACGCCGGGCAAAAACATGACCACCGCTAACCCATGGAAGAACTTCCGACGAGCATTTACACTCAGCGTTGGAACGTGCTTGTCAGCAGCATCCAGCAAGTCGGTCGCCACCTGTGTCCCGTTGGGCAAATTCGGAAGGTTTGGCAAGTTTGCAAACGCAAGCCCTAATCCTGCTGCTGGTGATACGACAGGTGACACTGATTCTGTGGATTTCTCAGTCTGCGCCGTCGGAGTTGAAATGGGTCCACCATCTCCCAAGTTGCTCGTTGGGTTCCGTGGCTTATACCTCCGAGTTCTCGACAGCTGCCGGTTCCACCCCGCAACGCTTATACTGCCCAGCAATGCCCAGTAGCCCAATAACAGGGGCCGGGTCCACTTTCTCTCCCCTTGTAGAATCCAAAAGATCACCCACAACCACGGGTCACGTTTGCCAAGGCACAACCACGTCCATGGCCCAATGAGACCGGCTACAATCACGATTGTGCCAACATAGAATCCAAGAGCCAGCGCTCGTTGATGCCTTGGCTTTTCTTGGGGAAACCTGAGCCGACGAACAGGTCGCTGTGCTATATGCCGAGACAATGCGAGCAACGGGGAAAGTAAGAACCCAGTGAGCAATGATCCGGCAATGAGAGCGACCTGAAAAACGAGAAGAGGGGTTGGCAGGCGGTAAGTTTTGATGAAAGGGGTCCTCTTCGGCCACAGCTTGGTTCAAAGTGATCAGTAAACATCATGTACCTTTTATCCATTCGCTTACCCATGCTCTCGTGAGATTGAGCAGCTCCGTACCCAAAGACAACCCACCGAAGCATACAAGCGCAAGTTCACCAAGGGTGAGACCGCCATGAGCCAATCGTAGGGCGATGTATAGGCAGAACTGAAAAAATACAGAGCCTAGGATGACATCGAAATAGCTGAGATCTGTCCACTTGGTTGAGCTAATTGGATCTACACAACCAGAGGGTACTCACTCTGCCACAAGCCGATATTATTACATGCAAGCAAATACCGGACGAATAGTGCGACCAGGGTGAGGACATATGAATACGTCCAATACGTCCATGTCCGTCGTACTTCGCTGCGTGGTACGGAGCCACGCTCACCCTCAGGCACATTCCGTCCCCTGCGGTACCTTGCTTCGTACCACCATGAAGAAAAGACCTGGACCAGGAGAATGAATGAACAGAGGGTTGCATAATCGATCAGGCTACGCCTAGACAATATTAGGGCACTCAGAGGGGATAACGACGCATGCACATCTTCCAGAACACGAGGAGCTTCTATCAGCCAGTCAGGAGATGGCAGAGTGGGATTGGCTGATGCAGCCTGGCGGAGCGAAGAGCACAGCAGGGCAACTGAGATCAGGGGTGCAAATGACAGCCCAGTCAGTGCACCGTCATCCAGACAGTCCCTGGATCATATGAGTAACATGCACAGACTCCTGTTGCATAGACGTACCTGAAATTCTTCGGTACACTCATCCACACAAAGCCGAAGTGTGCTCTACTTTGAGATAGGCGCAGAACACCGGTACGCCTATTTTCCCGAGATTCTACGCGAGGTGGCGGAGCACCAGCGTCGTCCACATCAGAAGGAGGCGGAGTAGGTGCCTTCTTGACGAAAGAAGAGTGGCTCCAAATAACATAAATAATGCAGGTAACTACGAGTATGCCTATCTCTGTAAAGGAAATGTGCATATAGGTTGCTTATCATCGTGAAAGTCTTACCTGATGATACTGAAACGGTAGGAGTGTGCAAAGATCTGAGAGCAAAAGCCAGTTTCCGGTTTGCGTAAAACAAAGAGCCAAGGAGCAAAAGAGATTCCGCCAGACTTCGAGTGTCGGAAGAGAATGTCCAGGATGTGTCACTGAACGCTAGCGGAACGTGGAGGGAAATTTCACCAGGAAGAAGAGCACACGACGTTGGTAGGGTGCGATGACGAGCATGCGACATAGGGGCACTGGTCGTTTGATGAGGACTCTGACCTGAACTATTCGCTGTACGAACGTGCGGAGACCGCGACCGCGTGAACGACCGCGGATGCCCTGTCGTGCCATTCGTCCTCTGTTCCGAGGGCTGCTCTGCAGATACTGGACTCAAGGTGCGTTGCATGGGCGACAGTTGTTGCTTCTTCTTCCT
>JBBPJN010000735.1:0-10652 GCA_038088755.1 Boletus aff. separans
GGTGACATCCGTACACTTCATATTTGCCATGTGGCATCCACTACAGATGACCAGAAAAGAGATGCAAACTGGTTCGTGCGACGTATCATTTATTCTGGCCTAAATCTACGGTGTATCTGCCCCGCCTTGCCGGGTCTGTCAATGTGACCGGCGACTGTAGGAAATGAGGTTTCCGCGCGCGTTTGTGACACAACCGTGGCATCCACATAAAATCCATTGACCATGAACGGTAGAACGCTCAGTAAAGACAGCTTAAAAACACCCTCAGGCTTGTGTCAGCTCAGGTTCCCTCCGACCTAGTTTTTACATTTCGAAATGTGTCATAATGTAAGCGCTTCAGTCGTGCGGAACCACGACTAATGCTAATGGTTGACATTCCATTCCAGATAATTGACGGCCGCTACCACACTCCGTGTGGGCATTTTGTATCCATGTCGACACGACTACAGGACTGCCTGAGACCCAATTGTCTCTTTAGCAGAAGACATGTGCATCCAGTTGGTGAGCAAGTGATCTCAAGTGGGTCGAGCGAGGATTGCTAACCTAAGCCCAAGGATGCAAATCCCAATCTTGTATTAGATTGATGGCGTTGCCTGTCAGAAACCCGATCCGTGTTAGTCCTTCAGTCTGTTCTAATTGCAAAATTGGTGGTCCGGTCCCGGTGGGAGCTATGGGGTCATAAAGGTGGCTGTTAACAATTCTCATGTGGTCCAGCATATCGCGGCAGCGCTGGCGTTCGCCGCTGCTCAGTTAGTTAATACAGATATACAAACCATATAATCATACATAATGGAGATTCATCAGGCGAATGGCATTGTCTTCGAATTTTCATTTATCTGCAGAGCCAAGGCATATCCATATATTGGGTGCATCTGCTTGACCTGGATATAGAGACGGCACTGAATCGACCATGGCATCGGGTCTCAGCTATCGTTGCGTCAGTGGAGATACAAGGCTGGCTGCTTCTAGAGTTGGCGCCAACTGATGTGCCCGATTAGTGCTGAGTGTAACCAAGGAGTGGTGAACATCAGAGAGGTCGATTTCTTTTTTTTGGTGCAAAGACGAAAGTTACTTACTTACAGTATTAGTAATCCCATCGTTCGAGGTTGTTCTACATTTGGTGTTGTACCCTTTTTGGTTCCTGTTGTCTCTCCGAGTCTCTCTTTTCTCGATGGTCGTTCTTCGCAAGCTTGTGCCAAGTTTCTATGGAGACTCTGGCAGCTCATAAGTCGCCAGCTGTATTTGAGTGCTGAAATCCGTGTGTTTCACGTCCCTGCATTTCACCTCGTCTCTTCGGAACCTTCTTGCTCTTCTTGAATAACATGGCGTTCAGAGCGTCGGACAACCTACAGTGCTATATACGAGGGGCGAAGCTTCCGGTCATGGCCTACCGTCCCCCTCGTGGTGGACCTGGTTCATCTCACGCCCTTTTGAACGTTCGCCTGGAGCGGTATCGTACACTGAGGCTCGTACATACAATCAATGCTACGCCTTTCAGCGAAATGGTCTCGGACTGTTCGTGAACACCATCAGGCTCGTGTGCGCACCACTAACATCGGCCCAGGGGTGGAAGAATTTGTACCATGTAAATCATTGGGCGTGAACGACGAAGACGAACGCACCGGAGAACGCTTGACCATTCCTTGCGAACCATTCTTCTCTATAGTGCCTTTGCCGCTTGCACGCGCCGAAGACATTGAACGGTATATCTAACCAGTTGCTTGCACCTGCGATCGTTTCTGAACGAGGTTCGCAGTGTGTTTGTCTGGGTTGACATGTTTCCCCTGGAAAGCACTCGGCGCATATTGAATCTCCTGTATGCGGATTCAAACCCATGGAAGTTTCTTCCTTGTGAAGAGCAACCCTTTTTGAAGACCTTGACGTGGTCATACATCAAGAGTGAACAAGGCAAAACGATATTTTCGCACCATGCATTATGTCTGTTCCTGATGCCGCCTTGGGTGCTATCTACAAAGGACCTAGAAGAATTTGCTGAAGGGCAGTTGGTATGTAGCCACACAACTCAGGGGAGGGTTTATCAAGGGAACTGACAAGTCTTAGTTCCCTGATCGCACTGCAGGTTCGTTGGGAGATAAGACACAGAGCACCCTTCATGGCATGGAATGGTTGTGGAGCAAGGTTCTTGTCTAATCCGATACATCGACAAGATAATACTGACGATCCAGGAAGGTCTGGGACACTTGCATATGTAGAGATTGTCCATGGTTCATCGTTACCACTTACACACATTGGGTTTTTGGAGTCTTCTCTGCTGGTGAGTGTTTTCACAACGTCGGTAGATCATCTCTTGCCAACACGTGGCCCAAGGCTGGACCGCTTCGTTCGTGTCCCCTCTCTATGCATGTGACTCTCATATGCCGACGGTCCTGGAGGTCCTTGTCTTCTGGCTAATATCCGCGATGGGCTACCCTGGTGGCTTCGCCGTCCCTGAAATTTCTTATGAGTCGGTACATCGTCGACAAATGCTGGTTGCAACGCCACGCGATATTTCTCGCGATGAGCCCGTCGAAGCACTCGCAGTTTTGGACGTTTGATTAGAACACTGGCGTACTAATGTAGATTGTATCTGACGGAAAATGGATCTAATTGCTCCCTGTCTAGTGGGTCGTTTGGTATCCGTTAATCAAGATTAACCAAATACGGGTATATGAGGTTTGAGCAGGTGTCTTTACTAGTATAGCCGCGGCAAACTAGAGACAGAGGGATATGTGTGTATATACTGACGCAACAGAAGATCGATAGGATTGGCAGAAAGTTTTCCCCCCTCGCTGTGTTCATCGACTGCACCCATGTCTGCAGAGGTTGCAGGCGCCCAGTTGCTACTGATTCGCCGAGTTGTGTTATCTCCGATCGGAGTCAACTATTTACAGACTAGTGCAGCTAAGTATATATGCAAAGACAGTGTAAGTTCGGTGAACCTGAGTAGAGACCGCCGTGTTGATGAGTTCCAGGGACAGGTACACTGCATGTTTCGCGTTAAATGCTGAGCAGCTCAGGTCAGATCAAGCCGCGGGGCTGAGCTTTTTGCTTCCAGTGCCGTTTTCATGACGTGTGGCTGAGAGGGTGTCATTGAGGGAGACGTATTCCCATCAAATGACTCCGGTGTCAGACTGCTGTTTACTAGCACAGGCGC
Organism: Boletus aff. separans; assembly: GCA_038088755.1. NCBI lineage: Eukaryota > Fungi > Basidiomycota > Agaricomycetes > Boletales > Boletaceae > Boletus > Boletus aff. separans. The sequence goes on from JBBPJN010000735.1 coordinate 3,155, forward strand.
CGCAGGCAATAACTGCGAGAATGGTTCATACATCTTCGCCCGCGAAGAGAGAGCTGGTGGAGTGATCTGCTGCAGATCAGAGGAAAAGGGTCGGAGGGTTTTTGCGAGAACTGACCGAAGTGAGTGAGGAAACATGCAGAATAGTCTGGGGGTCTTGAGCTGAGTAAAATTCTAGCATAATGCTGAGAGCATCTGCATCCTCGACATAAGCCTACAGGGTCCAAAGGGAGCATGGGATACTGACCAGAGAGATCGTGTAATTCTGACTCGGAAAACCCGAAGTAATCGACAGCGAAGCGAGAGGCATCTGGGGACCCAGGTTTGTGTGACGGAGGGGTCGGAAGCGAGGCAGATGGCGGAGATGCGGATATCCGAGCGTCTAGTGAGGGAGAATGAGGTCCTTCGGCTACACGCTGCGCCAAAATAAAGCATGCAGCTGCAATGATACGAGGCGGGAAAAAGATGCAGAGTGGCGTGCGGTATCTGCTCGTGTGCATGGGGCAGTGTACGTTCGATCAATGTGAAGGACATACGAATCATGGGCTAAGCTCCATGCATAATCCTGAACGCGAGTGCTTGCTTGTTGCGTATCAAAAAGGTCTACTAGGATGACGTGGGGGCTGGTTGTCACGAAATCAAAACAGAGTGCTTCCAGAAGGGCTTCTTCGGTGAGCAGGATTGCTGTCTGCTGCTGCTCGACCTCCTGTGAAACGCATGAGGAGATTTGAGTGACTCGAACAGAAAGCATACTTGCCACGCTCTCTGCCGGTATGTGCGAAACATCCGTTCCGGTGATCTTGGACTGGCAAACCCTCGCGACGTCACGTAACTTTCTGCCGCATTCCTCAGTCTTGGTCGCCAGAAATATGCACGCGGCAGCGACGTCCTATTGGAACTCTGATCTGAACACGTGAGCGCGATGGGTGAGAGTGGCGGCTACTTGTCTGTGATAGTCCTCCATGGAGTATCTCATAAAAAAGCGGTGGAACCAAGTTGCCGCGGTGAACATTGCCGAGGAATGCCTGTGAGATGCGAGGGGCGGGGGTGGGATGAGATCGCAGAGCAAGAGAAGACAACGAGGACTGCTAACAGTCCGAGGGAAGAACCCAACCGAAACAAGAATTCGACGCCCCTGGCACGATCATAGAGTTCCTTTCCGACGGAATAGCCGGATGTGGCAATACTTGGAGTGCGTCGGAGGGCATCGATGGGGAACAGCCACTGCGGAGGGACGGAGTGTTCGTTTGGAGGAGCTCCCATGGTAGACGAGATCCAAGACACAACGCCACCAAACACGATCACGTAAGGTGTAATATATGGTCACCGCTCGAGTCAGTGATTGTCCGACTCTCCGTTCGCTTGGCGTGTCAACCACCCACGCACTGTGATGAGAGGGGCCTGAACCGCCAGCTCAGACCGAAGCCGAAGTCAGAGTCAGATGTCTTGTTACACCCGCGGATCTGATCTCTTCACTCTGTCACGTGCCTAGTACTAACAACGAGTATCTCATCGCGTGCTCATGTCGCCATCGTGCCCTCCTCCAGCAAATCTCGCTCAAGAGCGTTCGAAGCACACAGGCAAGGAGCGTCGGTCCTAGAGCTGTCTTTTTCATTCAGTCGCACCCTCATAGCGATGCTTTCTGACAGGAATGAAGATTGGTGGTGCACCACGTCTGCCAATTTGTGTAGTGCAGCGGTCCTCGGTGGCTCAGTTTACTGGACATTGCATCCTGTTGTTCCCGTGCTATTCGGTGAGGTAAGTTTTACGAAATTATGACAGCACAATGACATATTTCGAATGGTTAGTGTTCACATCCCTCTCCTCTGAGTTTCTTACTTCTCGCATATTCCCATTCATTCCAACTTTGCCGGCACTCGTCCCGGGTGGCCCTGTGTTTTATCTTCATCACACCTTGTATAGCACGAGCAACTTTCTTTTCCGTTTCGATCTAGGTACAAGGCCTATTCAGTCGCAGTTGAGATCGACTGCGTCACGCTGCCTCGTCACTACTGCCGATTTATGACCTTATCTTCTTCCCTGCTCTATACAGACTGGACAAAAACCATCTATCTGGGGGTCTGCATGTCACCCATCCACCGTCAGCGTCTTTGGCGCTTGTCAATTTCGGCTGTGCACTCACTGTACTGCTGTGGAAACTGACGGCTAATGGTACAGTCAGCTTATCGTCTGACTTTATTGCATCAAGTCCTTACTATTGCCAGCATGTGTCGGTGCATGCAGGAGGGACACACTCCTCTGGATGAGCCGCGCTGAACCTGCAGTACCGATTCTCGCATTGAATCTAATAGCGATGAGTAACCGTCGTTCTAAATGACCATGACCAACCATTTGATCGGGCTGCATGGATTTTTGGTCAAGACACTCGAGATACGTGGTGAGAAAACAATAGGCGAACCAGATCCCAGACGTGCTTGCATTTCTTGTAGGTGTTCTGCACTCTATTCCAAACGTGGGTCAGCAGGGCCTCGGACGTTCATTAGACGGGGACTATTGAACCTTCTCCAGTGGCACATATCGAAAGGGATCGTAGTGGGGGATTTCTCGGGGTGGGGGACGTACTCGAATCCTAGACGCATTTTAAACGCGGGGAAAGGGCGAAAAAAGAAAAAGAAAAAAGAAAAACGAGACAAGTCAGATCGTTGCCATTTGCTGTGCGTCACTGATCCAGCACATATTGGTCCGTTCATTCTGCTTGGAGTATCACTGAGCTCAGCCGGTCGCATTAATGTGACAGCATGGTGTATGATCGGGACCCGTTCGGTGTTCCTCGGGCAGTGCTATTTTCGTTCAGTCCGTCGACGGACGGAACGTTCTGTATTGTACATTTGAGGTAGAGAGAATTAAATGCCCCGTTTCTGAGTGGGGCGTTCGTCAAAACGTTAAAACTAAAAGAGCCAAAACAGTCTTCGTTGCGGCTAGTCCCGACCTGGATGCACCCCGCGAAGCGGCGCTGGCGACAGTGAGGCGAAATGATCCTAGGCTTTTGGAACCGCGCTTGTGGTATCGCTTTTAAATGTCATGGCCACATTTTTATCGTCGGGACGGCATACCGATAGTCGTACAGCTCTATCGTGATCCATCTCCGTCCATATTCCTGGGATCGTTTCCCAGCAGCGAAATCAAATCCAAAGGGACGACTGCAGTGCCTGGCTGATGCGGCAAACTTCTAGGTATCTCGCATGACCTGGGCCGGTCGGGGCCAGTAGCAGCGGACACTTTGCTTGTTTTTTTTATTCGCACCGATTTCGCGGTTAATCTCGAAATCTCGGTTTTCGAAAATGTACTACTTATCGAAATCTGATCTGTTTGATGAGCCACAGTCCTGGGTTGTATGTATACTTTTCGAGTTTTCCCGCAGGAAGATGCATGTTCATGTTTGTGAGACGGACTGCTAGTGCGGCGATGACGAGCCTGCTTCCCCATCGCATTCCCTAGATTAATACCATAGGTGAGTGAAAAAATTCGTAAACATATCTGCAGCCGATCGGTATCTCCAATCAAAATAGGTTGTCATATACTTTATCGCATATGCAGAACACATCTAGTGTGACATGAGGGGTCTAAGAGACCACGATGGAATGCCGTCATCCTGCAAACATTCCGACAAGGTACTGACTGACTCCCTCAGGAGTAAGACTACCAACATCAGAGAATACAAGGGTGATGAGATCAGGCCTGCATGGGGTCAGGAGACGGCACGTGCTGGAGAAGTTGATTATCACCTTGTGTAATCTACATCCGGATGGCATGCAATCTGCTCGTGTGTCATAGTCCTTGGCAGTTGAGGTATTGATTCATTTCCATCAGCCATCTGGGTCGATGGGCTCTTGTTTTGAGAAGTAGGGTGGGCTGAGAAAGATGACGGCAAGGGGAATGCAAGGATGCTGGGATTGTGGGTTGGAAGATCGTATTGCGATAGCGGAAATAGTCGATGAAACTTGTAGCTGAAGGAGCAAGATAACAGTGGCGTCAACATGAGTGATGGTGGGAATCACCGCACTAACCTCTCTGCAAGGGCGTAAAATGGGATATTGACAGCTTTTGCGATGATAGCTATTTGATTGCTGCCGACGGCATTGATCAAGCCACCACTTTCGACTACGGCTTCTGAGCCAACTAGAACGAAATCGACTTTATCCATGACATATGACACTGCGGAGTCGAGTACGATGGTGCAAGGGATTCCCGCTGCAGTAAGTTCATCGTAGGTTTGGAGACTGACGGGTCGTGTGAGTGACTTGCGAACGCCGGAGCCGAGATGGTAGGGAAAAAATCTAACCCAAGGCCACGAGGTCTCGCTTCTGTGACATAGACTGAAATCCGCTTCTTCTCGTGGGCACGGAGGAGAGTTTTTATGACGACTCTTGAATAGGAATGAGTGAGAATCTTGGGTAGGGGTGAGTGCCAAGGAGGCGGTGAAGCATGCGGCACCCTCACGATCGAGTCATCCTTGATGAATCCGAGGGCAAGTTCAGCTATTTTTTCGCGATAAGTAAGGGCTTCTGTGGCGTATTTCCGGCCTTGCTTGACGAGTTCTGTCTTGAGATTGGAGAAACTCTATAAAGGAGGTATGGAGACGTTGGATTCGGAGCAGGTCCACTCACATCGGAATCATGCGGAAATAAGGTGACGAAGGCAATGAAAAGCTCGCAACCGGCGTTGAGGCTGATGGGATTGGGTGAACGTTGGCTCAAGACTCTTGCACCGTCATTGAGCGCTTTTACAAGCTCAAACATGGTACCGGCTGTGGCGTGGTGTTATATGGGGACGTGATTCGATGGAGCAAATACCGTCGGATCGCTCGACAAGTTCGGTCAGGGTCAATATTGCGGCGAGAGGGGTAGATAACTACATGGTGCGAGATGAATCGAGTGCGTGGTGTGGGGGAAGACAAGGACGGACCTCCTTGTTGGCGAGGAGGGCCTGATATGTTGCCCATATGTCAAACCTTGTGTCCTTGTTGCCATCGTCGGCCATGGTGATATTAAGAGTACGATAATGTCACGTGCGATAACAAGTTAACGGAGTGGGCCGGATTTGGGTGTTGTTGTGGAGGTTGTCAAGGACGGAGGGATGTATTTGCGCGGATCTTGGCCAGATGGGGGAGAGATTGTGTGCCAAAAGCGGGGATATTCAAGTGAAAGTGGGCAAATTGTGTCAGAAGTTGACCGAAAAAAGAAGGATAGCTTGTCGTCGAAACACGTTGTACGTTCGGCGGGTCGAAATGGCCATTTATGTGGTCGGGATCGCACCGCACCCGCCAATTATAGCGGTCTGACCCACGACCGCCAGTCTCCCTCGTCCCTCAAAAGGTCCTCTCTCCCACTGCACTCCCCTCCTCCGCCGCCTCCCCTCCCTCGCTCTCTGTCACCCCTCGACACACACGCCTGGTAAAGGGCAGGCTGTCTTCCTCTCCGTGTTCTCCCTATAAATCCCTTCTGCCATACTTCTTGCCCCCCCTCCCCCCATGCAGACTCCTCCCTCCTCCACTGCCCAGGTCCATTTTTCCAGCGACGTCCGTAACATGGACAATTGGGCCCGTCGCACTGGTATCCCTCTCACCACCGCAGAAGCTCTGGGCACAACCTATGCCCGCGCTCACAAGTGGCTGCTCTCCCTAAAGTCACAGCTCATACAGCAGCATGGCTGGCAGGAATCTCTCCCTGCCGACCCCCGCATGCTCTTTTCAATCGAAGCACCCTCCCCTTGGCGCTCCCCGAGTGGCCTCCCTCTTAGCCCAAAACTGAAGTTGCAGCTCCCTATGCACGCTTCCTCTTTCTTTTCCCCAGAGAGACGCATCCAATGGCAGATGGTCTTCCACAGCGACGTGTTCGCAACTCAGCGGCTCATCGTCCAACCCATCAGCGACATCCTGAACCTCATCCAGTGTCTCCTCACTGGGCTTGTCACCCTCGTCTACGAGGAACAGCTCCCACAGGGGGTGTATACCACCACCCGTGGTCTGCCCTCTGTCCAATGGATCAACGCCAATCAAACTGCTCTTCTTGAGGTCTTTGGGCGTCCTCACTTTAAGCAGCTCTGGAAAGCGTCAAACGACCGCACGACTTCTTTCAAGGTCGATTTTGAGCCTCGGCGACGCTGAGCGGGCCTATTCCCTGGTTGGACTCTGTCACTGCGCGCTCGGGGGAATAGGCTTCGGGCTGGCATCCCGCTCGAACGATTTTGCGAGCAGCACTCAGCGTCACCCTGCGCTCGTTGTCTACTTACTGTGTATTTCACCCCTAGCACTATGCAATTTTCGGCATCTGTGATCCGCCACCACCTTCTTTGCTAAGCCATTTCGAGCATCGCTGTCACATAACCACTTCATTACGCATTCCTCGCATAATTTCGAAACCGAGTAGATGATCACTTTCCATGACACTAATTCGCTTTATACCTCTATCTGCCACCAGTCTAATGATTCTAGCATTACATTCATTCCAAGTACGCAGTGTCCAGCCGTTGTCTAGATAATCCTCACCATCCCATCGCCCAAGCGTGCACATACGACGTCCCCTCGACCCTGGTAAGCGAGAAACCCTGTGCACGGGCGGGTATGACCACCACCACAAGGGACGTGAGCGGGCGTGATGGCATGGCATAAGCATCTCTGTCCGTGATCGACGGCACCTGACGTGCCCTACGACCTGTTTCTGCTCGACATTTCGCTGCTGCGATCCACGCTGTGCCAGCTTCAGGGTCCAGCGCTTCTCCCGCACACGTTGCGCCAGAGTCTGGAATGCATGCATGATGCGCGCGGCATGCGATCTGGAGCGGCAAATATGAGAGCAAAGGGGACCATCGCATCTGTCACGTCGCAGTGGTATACGATGTCGGATATCACCGCCAGCAGGCAGACAGATCACGTGGACTTCCCACTCTTCCCTCCGCTCGATGAGTTCACAGTCAGTCGTACCGTGCCAGAGCACAAACTGTCCTCAAGGAAACCCTCCATCTCGACTAGAGTGCCCGACATGCAACAAGTACGTCTCGAGCAATCTACTCGCCTGCCCACACCAACCCGATCCAGGCTAGGCATCCGTGGCTCCTTCTTCTGCGGGCAGGAGTGCTTCAAAGCGAATTGTGAGCACACCGACCATCTCAGATGCGGCCGTCAAGCTAATCCCATCGTGCAGGGGTACCTCACCCCGACTCGCTAGCCGTAGTACACTGTACTTAACGAACTCGTCAGAAAACACACAAAATCATCCATGACTTGGCACGTGGCCCTGCTCCAGGTAAGCCTCGTCTATCGACTTGGCGTGGCCAGTCCATAGCTCCGTATAGATGGCACGTTCAATCCGTTCCCCAACTACGCCTACTCTGGAACCCTGCGACCTGTGTATCCGCTTTCCCCGAAGCGCCAAGTTCCCGACCACATACCACGACCAGACTACGCCCAGCGTGATGACGGTGAGTCTACTCCGATCATAAAACTCTCGCTAACAGACGTGCCATCGCCTAGGTATTCCCA
>JBBPJN010000736.1:0-10643 GCA_038088755.1 Boletus aff. separans
GTTCCATATATGAAGTAATACGAGCACGTCGTCCCTCGCCGTTGATATGATTCTGCGCCAGGGAGCTCTGCTGGCCTTCTAGATTCAAATGCGCACGCGAGTCGCGCGGTCTCCTTCGCTGCAGTGCGATGGCGGAGCTGTGGCCAGGAAAGTGAGCGTTTCTCTGGGTGATGTATTATATACTGTTTATTGAACTTATTGTCCTCAAGGTTAGTGCACTGAAGCGGGCAGGGAGATTACAGGTTACAACGAGGAAGTAAAGGTAGGTTTGCTGGCAAGGATAAATCTGGAGATGAAACGGAGAACGTGACAAGGTAGGTACGATTTGCGGTGTTGAGAATGATGACCGGCTTCCTAAGTAGGATTTCATGGGTGGGAAGGCAATTGGGTGTAGGGTATCTGAAGACGAGGTGTGGCTCAGCCTGGGGGCGCAGCCCAATCAGGGTGGGTCAGGGGTGGGATTTGGGTGTATTGTTCACGGTATGGATCTTATCTCGTTCGCAACCGATCACAGCTTACTGGTGCGTCAGGTGGTTGTTGTTGTCCTGTACATTGTCTGAATGTATGCAATATTATGTTGCTGACCGTTTGTTCACTGTGTTCTGCACGATGATTTGGATGGATCACACAACCACAACTTGAATGGCATCCGATCTTGACACCTTCAACACGATGGATATAAATATCAACGTATCACCCGTTTAACCCCGCTGACACCGCACTGATCACCACCAAAGATAGGGCAGAAGCATGAGCCAGGTGGGATTGATTGTATGGATGGCGTCGTATTCGGAGCACCGGAGCCACTGCAGGTACTGTAGTGGCTACTCCACACATCCCTCCATACATCCCTTCCGAGTCGTTCAATCAGGCTGAGCGCGACTTACCCTCTTCGACGTCTCATTTCCCAGGACAAGGGACTTAAAGTGACTGAAATCCGACTGAGGTTGATCCGTCGGCACAAGGGTGGCCTAGCTGCGGTGGTTGTCCTTATCGGTCAGTGCTTCTCTACGTCGGAGAATGAAAACAAAGGCTGCGATAGCGTCCGCGCTCACGCAACCTTTCCCTCGTCTACCCACCCAGATTTTCCGCATCTCACTATCGACCTTTCGCCACCAACAACCATGAGCCAAGGACCGCTGCGTTTTTATGTTCCCAAAGTCAAGTTTCGAGTCCTCATCGTTGGCAGGGCAAATGCGGGGAAAACGTCGATCTTGCAGCGAGTCTGCGAAACAACGGAGAGTCCGAAGATATACAGGACTAGCGGCGGTCATCGAGAAGAGGTTGGTACTTAATATCCAGGTCTAAATGCTTTTGATACTTTGACCTTGCATTCATCAGGTTCAACTCGATCCTACCACAGAGGTCAGTCATTAATCCATAAATGCGACAACACCCTTATAATTAGCCCTCTCCAAGCGCGGTAACCACAATATCAAGGATGAGCTTGTGTTCACCAATCACGATGGTTATGTCTTTCATGATTCGTGTGGATTCGAGTCTGGAGATGAAGCCGACCTACGAATCGTACAAGATTTTGTTCGCACAAGAGCAACTGCACGCCGGTTGAAGGATAGACTACATGCAATCTGGTTTGTCATACTAATCCTCATGGCATTCATGCTCAAGCACAGTTTGCAGGTACTGTATCCCAATGGAAAATAATCGACCCATCCTCGACATGAGGTTTTTTGGTTCCATCTGTCCAGATGAGAATGGTATGTATAGTATCATGCATTGTGTGGATTGCGCTCAATATGGAATGCAAAGTGCCCGTGATTGCTGTGTTCACCAAGTTTGACCAGTTCAAGCGTGATGTCAAGATCAAATTGGTAACCAGACCTGGAGGGAATGCCAATCTGACTTCACAGGATGTGAATGATGAAGTGGAGAAGGTCTTTCAGGAACAGTACTGGAATGTGATCAAGGGAGAATCACCAATATATGTTAGACTGGAAAGTAGGTCCGATTGTCATGACTGGTTTTATTTGACTGATTTACTATATATTATAGAGATGCACAAGGTTGGTGAAAGTTGTAATGCCCTGATTACAGAAACAGCAAATGCCTTGAGCACTGAGGTGGCAATGCTGATGCTACTTGCTGTCCAAAGAGGAAATCTCGAAATGAGTGTGGAAATGGCACTGAAGAGGTAGGAGTGATTCAAATCCAAGATTAATGGTTGACCTGGTGCAGGACAAGTCCTGATGGAGATGAAATGTCAAAAGTCAGGTCATGTTTGAAATACTTTCCACACTTGTGGGTATGTAAAAGATAGTTTTAGTAATGGGCTGTGACTAACAGTGCATATTAGTTATGGGTAGGTCTATAATATCACAAGAACTCTAAAAGCTAATGGAATTTGTGATATAAAACATGCACATAATGCATGGAATTGGATTTTATTCATTCAGCCAGTAAGTGAATGATACATGAGTTGTGGTCTCTGTTGTAACATCAGATTAAAAAAAAACAATCAGAAAGTGAGTAATATCATATAATACTTGGGATCTTGAGGCTCATGATACTTTCCAGTCTGTGAGTGATATCATATAATGGCTGGAATTGCAAGGTTCATAATTTCTGTGTCATTTCTACTTTCCAGCCTGTAAGTGATATCATGTGATAGCTGGGATTTCAAGGCTGATGATTCCTGTGTCATTCCTACTTTCCAGGCAGTAAGTGATATCATGTGATAGCTGGGATTGCAAGGCTCATGATTCCTGTGTCATTCCTGCTTTCCAGGAAGTGAGTGATATCATGTGATAGCTGGAATTGCAAGGCTCATGATTCCTGTGTCATTTCTGCTTTCTAGGAGGTAAGTGATATCATGTGACAGCTGGGATTTCAAGGCTGATGATTCCTGTGCCATTTCTGCTTTCCAGTCAGTAAGTGATATCATGTGATAGCTGGGATTGCAAGGCTCATAATTCCTGTGTCATTCCTGCTTTCCAGTCAGTGAGTGATATCAATAGATAGTTGAAATTGCAAGGCTGATGATGTCTGTGCCATTCCTGCTTTCTAGGCAGTGAGTGATATCATATGATAGCTGGAATTGCAAGGCTCATGATTCCTATGCCATTCCTGCTTTCCAGGCAGTGAGTGATATCATGTGATAGCTGGGATTGCAAGGCTCTTGATTTCTGTGGCATTCCTGCTTTCCAGTTTGTAAGTGATATTATGTGATAGCTGGAATTGCAAGGCTCATGATTTCTGTGCCATTTTTGCTTTTCAGGCAGTGAGTGACATCATGTGATAGCTGAGATTGCAAGGCTCATGATTCCTATGCTATTCCTGCTTTCCAGGAGGTGAGTGATATTATGTGATAGTTGGAATTGCAAGGCTCATGATTTTTGTGTCATTCTTGCTTTCTAGGGGGTAAGTGATATCATGTGATAGCTGGGATTGCAAGGCTGATGATTCCTGTGCCATTCCTGCTTTCTAGCTTGTGAGTAGTACCATGTGATAGCTGGAATTGCAAGGCTGATGATTTCTATGCCATTTTTGCTTTCTAGAAGGTAAGTGATATCATGTGATAGCTGGAATTGCAAGGCTTATGATTTCTGTGTCATATCTACTTTCCAGTTTGTGAGTGATATCATATGATAGCTGGGATTGCAAGGCTCATGATTCCTGTGTTATTCCTGCTTTCCAGTCAGTGAGTGATATCATGTGATAGCTGGGATTGCAAGGCTAATGATTTCTGTGCCATTCCTGTTTTCCAGGAGGTGAGTGATGTCATGTGGTAGCTGGGATTGCAAGGCTCATGATTCCTGTGTCATTCTTGCTTTCCAGGCAGTGAGTGATATCATGTGATAGCTGGGATTGCAATGCTTATGATTCTTGTGTCATTCCTACTTTCCAGCTTGTGAGTGATATAATATGATAGCTGGGATCTCAAGGCTAATGATTTCTGTGCCATTTCTACTTTGCAGTCAGTGAGTGATATCATGTAATAGTTGGGATTGCAAGGCTTATAATTTCTTTGCCATTCCTACTTTCCAGGAGGTGAGTGATATCATGTGATGGCTGGAATTGCAAGGCTCATGATTCTTGTGTCATTCCTACTTTCCAGCTTGTGAGTGATATAATGTGATAGCTGGGATTTCAAGGCTGATGATTTCTGTGCCATTTCTACTTTGCAGTCAGTGAGTGATATAATGTGATAGCTGGAATTTCAAGGCTGATGATTTCTGTGCTATTCCTACTTTGCAGTCAGTGAGTGATATCATGTAATAGGTGGGATTACAAGGCTTATGATTTCTATGCCATTTCTACTTTCCAGGAGGTGAGTGATATCATATGATGGCTGGAATTGCAAGACTCATGATTCTTGTGTCATTCCTACTTTCCAGCTTGTGAGTGATATAATGTGATAGCTGGGATTTCAAGGCTGATGATTCCTGTGCCATTCCTACTTTGCAGTTAGTGAGTGATATCATGTAATAGCTGGGATTGCAATGCTTATGATTTCTATACCATTCCTGCTTTCCAGCTTGTGAGTGATATCATGTGATGGCTGGAATTGCAAGGCTTATGATTTCTATATCATTTTCTCTTACCAGAGGGTGAGTGATATCATATGATAGCTGGGATTGCAAGGTTGATGATTCCTACTTTCTAGCTTGTAAGTGATATCATATGATAGCTAGGATTGCAAGGCTCATAATTTCTATGCCATTTCTACTTTCCAGGAGGTAAGTGATATTATGTGATAGCTGGGATTGCAAGGCTCATGATTTCTGTGCCATTACTGCTTTCCAGGCAGTGAGTGATATTATGCAGTAGTTAGGATTGCAAGGCTCATAATTCCTATGTCATTCCTGCTTTCTAGTTTGTGAGTGATATTATGTGATAGCTGGGATTGCAAGGCTGATGATTCCTATGCTATTTCTACTTTCCAGGCAGTGAGTGATATCATGTGATAGCTGGGATTGCAAGGCTGATGATTCCTATGCTATTTCTACTTTCCAGGCAGTGAGTGATATCATGTGATAGCTGGAATTGCAAGGCTGATGATTTCTATGCCATTCCTGCTTTTCAGAAGGTGAGTGGTATTATGTAATAGTTGAAATTGCAAGGCTCATGATTTCTATGTTATTCCTACTTTCTAGGAGGTGAGTGATATTATATGATAGTGGGGATTTCAAGGCTCCTGATTTCTATGTTATTCCTACTTTCTAGGAGGTGAGTGATATTATATGATAGTGGGGATTTCAAGACTCCTGATTTCTATGTCATTCCTGCTTTCCAGAGGGTGAGTGATATTATGTGATAGCTAGAATTGCAAGTCTTATGATTCATGTATCATTCCTAATTTCCAGTTTGTGAGTGATATTATATGATAGTTGGAATTTCAAGGCTTATTATTCCTGTGTTATTCCTGCTATTTAGTTTGTGAGTTATATTATATGATAGCTGATATTACAAGGCTTATCATTCCTATGCCATTCCTACTTTCCAGTCAGTAAGTGATATCATGTGATAGCTGGAATTGCAAGGCTGATGATTTCTATGCCATTCCTGCTTTCCAGGAGGTGAGTGATATTATGTAATAGTTGGAATTGCAAGGCTCATGATTTCTATGTTATTCCTACTTTCTAGGAGGTGAGTGATATTATATGATAGTGGGGATTTCAAGGCTTCTGATTTCTGTGTCATTCCTGCTTTCCAGAGGGTGAGTGATATGTGATAGTTAGAATTGCAAGTCTTATGATTCATGTGTCATTTCTGATTTCCAGTTTGTGAGTAATATCATATGATAGTTGGAATTTCAAGGCTTATTATTGTTATTCCTGCTATTTAGTTTGTGAGTGATATTATATGATAGCTGGTATTACAAGGCTTATGATTCCTATGTTATTCCTGCTTTCCAGATGGTGAGTGATATCATATGATAGCTGGGATTGCAAGGCTCATGATTTCTATGTCTTTCTTGCTTTCCAGGCAGTAAGTGATATTATGTGATAGCTGGGATTGCAAGGCTAATGATTCCTGGGTCATTCCTGCTTTCTAGAGGGTAAGTGATATCATGTGATAGCTAGGATTGCAAGGCTCATTATTCCTATGTCAATTCTACTTTCCAGGAGGTGAGTGATATTATATAATAGCTGGGATTGCAAAGCTCATGATTCCTATGTTATTCTTGCTTTTCAGCATGTGAGTGATATAGTATAATGCTTATGTTTTCACTGTCCCTTTGGAATTCTATTTACTTGATTTCTGTAGGAACAGATTATTGATTATATTGGCTTCATGCTTGGCAAGGTATTTCAATTATCATTCAAATCATATTTTATTTACATATATATACTAGAGTGGTTTGGATATTTTGGATAATCATCATTCAGCACCTTGCACTCTTCTCAGTATGAAAAATATTATCTCATTCAACTCTAACTCACTTATTTATAGTCTTAGTCCTATTTCTTGAATATGCAACTATAATATATATAAGTAGTGATGCTAGCTTGAATGTTGTCTTGCAAGAGGCATATTCTAGGTTGAAGATCTCCTATCCCACCTTTCAAGCAGACCTATTTGCTTTATCTAATGACCATACTTGGAATGGCTATCTTGAGTTTGTTCTAAAGTATAGGCTTGGTATGTTTTTGCTTAGTTTTTTTCATGTCTTGTATTTATTATCATTTCCAGCTATATCAAAATAGAATATGGCATCTTGGGTTCTCTTTAATATATGTATAATATGTGGAAAGTCTCTTTATGAAATATACATGCCTATCTTTTGTCCACATTGTATTTAAAAAGTTAGTACATAATAGTAAAGTGTGAAGTTTTTGCAATGCTTATTTTAGCTATTATACCTATTTTGGCTGTCTTAGCTGTGTTGTTTGCTGTTGTCAACTTGAGAAAGCCATGTGGCTTGTTAAAGTCTGCCAAATGTTGATCAAGCACTAATTAAGTAGCACTTAACCTTACATTTTTTATAGTCATAGTGTAGTTTATTTTATATAGTGATACTCCTATGCATATGTACTATATAAATTAGAACTCAAGTTCTGAGTTTGAATAACATCTTGTTCCATTACCACAACCATCCATCACATTTACCAACCAATCTTTAAGCAATCAATAAGTTATCTATAGTGACTTCCAAATTGAGTTAGTGTTTTGCAATTTTGGAGTATTAACTCAAGAACAAGAACAAACAGATCCAAATTTTAAGTAGGTGGCAGGTAGTACTTGCTCTTGGCTATCTGCTACAAAAATAATTATATCATTGGAATTAGTATTCATGAAGATATGGTCAATTCAATTCAGTATGTCATTGACTTAGTTGTGTAACTATAAGTTAGCCATATCAAAGTTTGACAGCTGTCATATATAACCCTTGATGGAATCATGACAGATGGTTGCCATAGTTACTGTATCTTAGTAACCTCTTCAACTAACACTATTTAAGCTCTGGTTTTATCTTCCATGACTTTCAATTTTATTATGCATTCTATCTCCTCTGCTGACAAGGAAAACATTGTTTCTTTGGCCTCTGATGGTCATTCTACTCATCACATTGCCTCCAGACTTGATGTCAGCCAGTCTACTATCTCTAGGATACTCAGAGATCTCCTTCACAACAGACCTAGACCTCTTTCTGGCTGTCCCTCTAAGCTTTCAGCCAGATCTCAGCATGCTATTATTACTCAAATCACTACAGGCAGAGCTACCAATGCTATCCAGGCTACTCACCACATCAATTCTATCATCCATAATCCAGTCTCCTCACAAACAGTAAGAAGGGTTCTTAATGAAGTGCGTGATACTCTGTTTGTCTCTACTGCTGAGGACAATAGGATTACAAGCGTAATGCAAGTGATGGAGGAAGGTAATGTGTCTCAATGGGAGATACTCACTGAGAGCTAAGAGATAGAGGTTGCTAGCTTGAGGAGTAAGAATAGAGTGTCACAAAAGAAAATCTTCTGTGAGACTAGAGATGAGAGTGGTAACTCATGGTATTGTTCTTAGAGAAAGCGATAGTAAGAGCTCTCTCTTATATACTGGAACATGATGTGTTTGTTCCTATTGTTCTCTACTCTAGGGGAGGTAAAAATATAGAGATAAGTGAGTCATATTGTATGACACATGCCAAGAACTATTAGTAATTGGTATCTATAACCAATGGCAATAATATCTCTTATCTATGACATATGATGAGTAAATGTGATAGTGTAATAATGGACCTATGATCCAGACCATGATATAAGCAGTCTAGAATCTGAGTAACGAATTTAGAATGTATGAAATGAATACTCAGATTTCAACACTCCTCCTCACTAGAAACATGGATCATCATGAATAGGGAGATAGAGTTAAAGTTTTTTATCCTTGCTCAAAGGCAGTCTTTCCGAGGTTCTTGGTAAAGATATCTGCAAACTGTTGTTGGGAGGGAACATAGAAAAGTTCAACTTCACCCAAATCAACAGCTTCCCGAATATAGTATTCAGGAATGCAAACATGCTTTGTTTTTCCTTATTGAGCAGGATTTGAAGCGAGAAAGATTGCTTCTTGGTTATCTACATACAAGGGTATGATGGAAATGGGAAAGTGGAGTTCTTCAAAGACATTGTGAATCCATTGGATTTGTTTGCAACACTCTGTCATTCCACAGTATTCCGCTTCAGTAGACGAAAGTCATACTCTCTTCTGTTGTTTGGAGAGCCAGGAAATGATTCCATTTGCGAGGAAGATGGAATAGCCAGTAGTGGAATAGGATGTTTCAATATCCCCCACCCAATCAGTATCAGAGTAAGCAATGAAACCATTGAAAGGTCCATCCGCAGTATAGGTCAAGCACAACTGAGTTGTATGTGCAAGATAGCATACAATGTATAACGCCTTCTGCAAATGTTCTTTTGAGGGATTTGCAGAGAATTGCAACATCTTGATTACTGAGTAGGCAAGGTCTGGTCTGGTTCCTAGCATGATGTAAAGCAATAATCCGATGACCGATTGATAATGACTTTGAAGAGTAGGGTTTGATTCTCCAGAGTTGGGATGAGGATTATATCCTGATGGAAGGGGAGTAGTAACTACTTTGCAGTTAGTTTGATCGAAACGCTCAACCACTTTTCTTGTATAAGAGCATTGATCAAGCCTCAGAGTTCGTTTCTTGCGATCTCTGGTAATCCACATTCCAAGGTATTCTTTGGCTTCACCAAGATCTCTGGATTCCCATTTATTCATGAATTGTTTCTTGTGTTTGAGGACAAGTGATCTATCATTATCCATAAAAAGAGCATCGTCAACATAAAAAACAAGAATAATCAGTTTATCACCAATTATTTTGAAATAAACCCCTGGATTTGAATAACATCTCTTGAAACCTAGTTCAAGGAGGAATTTGTGAAGCTGTTTGTTCCATTGAAGGGCAGCTTGTTTTAAGCCATAAATGGCCTTCCTAAGTCGATAGACCTTTTTCTCCTGGCCTTTCTGTATGAAATCTTCAGGTTGAACCATATAGAGCTCTTCATCAAGATCTCCAAAAAGGAATGCTGTTTTGACATTGAGAGATTCCAATTCCCAATCTTCTAATGCTGCTAGAGCAAGAAGTAGGTGAACGGTTTCAAACCTTGTTACTGGTGAAAAAGTTTTTTCATAATCAATACCAAAGATTTGTGTGAAGCCTTTGGCAACAAAGTGAGCTTTTTTTCTTCCATCGCTTTTGACTGCATAAACCCATCTCCCTTTGATAGGTTCATGATCTTTGGGTAAGTCAACTAGAGTCCAGACTTTTCGGTTCATTAAAGACTGGTATTCTTCATTCATAGCTTTTCTCCATGATTGTTGTTCTATTGATAAGAGTCTCAGAACATCCTTAAATTGTTTAGGAGTGTACTGGGAAATGGCAGCAGATAAGTGATATCGCATCCATTGTGAACTATAAAGCTCTTCCATATCTTCTTGATTTGTTGGTTGAAGATCTTCTGATCTAGAATCTTCTTGTCTGCTTGGTATTCCTCATAGATCTCTTTCAATGTTAATTGGGGTTTTATCCCCATAGGTGTTATCTGGGATAATTCTTTGTTTAGCAATCCTGGTTGATCGCCTCTCTGGAATAGGAGGTCAAAATAAAGCTCTAACTGGTTGTGGGCGAGAAGGTGGTGCAGGAGCAGGTATAGACTGTTGTGAAGATCTTAAAGGATCCCAACATGGTGGTGAAGAAAAATGATGTGATGAGATTTCATCATGGTTATCAGATGATGGTGGTGAAGAGAGCAAAGAGCTCTTCCTGGATGATGATGAGGATGAAGAGGGTGATGGTGATCTTGGTTTTAGTTGTGGTGGTGCAAGATCAGGAACATTGACTATAATATGACGAGGTTGAGAAGAGGAAGGATCCAGATTCCCTTGTTCTGATTCTTCATCTAGATCATCTGCAGGTTCTTCAGGTATCAAGGCTTGGTCTGAGATGTTCAAGCTTTTTAGAACATGACTTGAAATTCATTTCATTAAATGTGGCATGGATGGAAATAAAGAGACGATGTCTGATTTGTGACCAGAATCTCCAATCCTTGGTATTTGTTTCATAACCAATAAAGGTCATCTCTTCTGCTTTAGGGGATAATTTGTCCTTTCATATTTCAGGAGGGATGAATACAAAGATGCTACAGCCAAACACTCAAAAG
>JBBPJN010000737.1:477-10640 GCA_038088755.1 Boletus aff. separans
GGTTTCCCCGAGACCCTTCAAGATGTCCGAATCTTCATCCTTGACCGTGTGTACATCCGGATAACATAATGATTACACTTTAATCACCAACCAGTTTTCCGCAATACCATAGTACGTGTCATCGTTGACAAGCCAGTCCATGAAGTTCATTGGTCATTAAGAAGAATACACAATGAAACTCCGGTCAAGCTCACTGCACAAAACTGGTTCTCGAACTCAGGATGTACGACCAGTTGGGGTTGAGGGGTCGAGAGATAAAATCTAGTCCTTGACGTGTAAGTAGTTACACAAAATAAAGGATTTAAAAACGATAACAAAAGGGTGCACTGAGTCCTCTTATTAAGCGACTGACGTTGCAGACAGAAACCCCTAACTTTGTACATTGTGCGTCAGTCAGGAACATACGGTGGGGCATAAGTGTTCCTCCTGAGACGTGGCGCCGCTTCCGGATTACCATAGTTCGGCGACGATCCCAAGACCGTGTAGTCGCAAGTCTAGTTGATATCGATAGTAGCAAGATTACAGCCATTTACTCTGAGTTCTTGTTCTCGTTCTCGCACCGGTTTTCGTGCATTCAGGCTGTCTCGAATGTGTGCATCAGCTCGCAACAGGAAACTCCGGGTCATTCCGACCACCTACACTGCCATCATCGAGTTTGTGTATGCTGAGCGACCAACATGACGTAAGCTCATGTAAACCAATGTTTATAGGACCGAAGCACCAACCCTTGCATATGAAGGCTGTCGGTAGTGCAATAAAGAATTGTCCATCTTGCACGATGTACTGTGCCCGTACTCGTTGTCTTTATGCCCACGCGGTGACTGTGAACGCAAGACTCACCAGCAGACACTTCCCGGCCGAAACGAGACTACCACAGAACACTCAAAGACAGATCGTCGGACATCGGATGTTGTTCGCTTACCATGTAAAGAGCCCCATGTTAATAAACACGATAGTCAAGTGTCGGAAATAATTTTGTGACCTAACGTTCATAGTTGGCCTATCAATTATTTCACGACTTCGTTTGAAACGTACCTTCGAATTTCTCTCCGGCCTTCTCGAAGGTAAAAGAACACGGATCCCGTTATCAGAATATCGCATATAGCGCTCATGAGCGTGGAGCGTGGGGACCACTGAGAGAGATTAGAAGACAGCGACAAAGAAAGAAAGAAAGCCCATACTGGAGTAGCAGAGAGGGCAACTATACTGCGAGTAGTGAAGCTGTATGGATCGTCTTAGCTTACAAAGATGGACTATGGAGCAAATATGCATACGCTACGTATGTGGTAACTTTGGAGGGGCAAGGCGAATCAGTAATGCCATACAATTTTGCGCAGGCTGATGGCACGAACCCATTCCAAGGACTGGGAATATAAGGGTAATATAGCTTCATCTCTCTAGATGCACCAGAACCACGTACCAAGTTGTGTCAACGTCGTCGCCACCTATGTCATACTCTTTTCAGCGAAACATTGTACGGATACAGCAGTCCTCGCTACTTACAATCAAAAATGTTAGCAGCACATTTCTTGAACTAACTAATATCAAAATTTTGTGAGAGAATCGCGTTAGAGGGCATCTAAACTCACTTATCCAAATTCTATGGGCATAAAAGCTGTTTGTGTGAGCTGAGTGTATCAAAAACAACAGGTGAATGTGATCAACGCTCACCATTGGACCACGGAAGTCACAATATACTTGCGGTTCTCGTAGTTAGCGTTGAGTCTTCATGTGCGCTCTGGACGTAGAGAAGGACTTACAGCAAGGGGTACGGCTGTCTACAAGGGGTAAAACCGTTCTATTGAGATAATGCCGAAAGACTCGACTAGACTGACCCACCAGCATTTGCCTACACGAGCGTTCAAGTTTCTGACTCCACAGACTCACCAACCTACACTCACCATGGAAGTTTTGGAGGGCAGTATACAGTTCTCACGCCATGGCACAGAACAAGAAAGTTCCAATAAAGCGCTGAGACGAGATACGTCTGCAGAGCATCCATCACCCTAGAGCGTCCCATCAGACGGAATGAGATTCCACGTTGAATCACCGACATCAGCGAGAAAGAGACGTACGCAAGGAGTAACACCTAGTATTCACCCATATTCAGAACTGTTCCTACAAACGCAATACCCAAACCACGCACCACGGCCTTCACTGACCTCAAGTCGTTGGGAAAACTTGCAAAATAAAACAGATACTGCCCAAGTACACACCCGGCCATCCTGGTAATTACAGTTACAATCAGCTTCGTTTTTCTGTTAACCTACTCATCGTCGTTGAGTGGCTGGTTTGTCTCATGATCGCAGACAGTAGGTTAAGTACCCCCATCGTTGACATGACATGACGCTTGGCGAGTGGAAAAGAACTCGACTTACGCCACTGACAAGATAAAACCTATGCACATCCTTAGCTAGGAATGGTATGTAATGGAAATTAGGTCAAGCTCACCACAAACCCCCGGACCCCACAGGAGCTGGATTTCGGAATTTGCAGGCATCGGAGGGTTGTTGAGCTCGAGAGAAGAGAGTTTCTTCCACCGAGGTCACACTGGCATCGTGCAATAAGGCGGCAGACACAGTGGGCATTCCCATAGCTGTCGAACAAGATTCACTTAAAGGCCCTATCTACGGGAACTTGGCGCGTACGGTGAACAAATGACTTATATGCCAACCTGAAGAAATTGGGTGAGAACTTCACAAGGCAGACGTTATTTGTTCCGCCGATATTATTGTAAGCGCCCAAGCGTACAAATTCGAAGAACCTGCTGACTAGTTCCCAAAGTTAGCTCAGTCCTATCATCCCATTGCCCTACTTTAAATCGTGTTTTTTGACAAGCCAGTCTAACTCGTGTTCGTTAGCTAGGAATGAATATCATGCAACTCCACAGGTCGAGCTCACTCCATGGAAATTTTCGGCCACTGAATGGGGAAACTCAACTTTGGCATGAGGTCAATTTACATAATGGCCAGCGTCCAATCAGACTGCCAGTATTTGTACCAAGACGACAAGTTAGGTCACGACTGGTCTGGAGCAGTCAGGACACTTCGGCTACAGTCGCTAACCGTCTCCCTGATGCAGATCGGGTTGTTATATGCCGTGCGACCAACACAACCTAGGCTCGTCCACCCAACCTTCAGCGAGACCAAAAAACTCCTCACCCTTGCATATATAAAGGAATTGTCTGCCTCTCGCACTACGTACCGTGCCCGTACTCGTTGTCTATCCTCACAGTAGTCGTAAATGCGAGACGTCCCGACAGTCACCGCCCACCGGAAGGAGAATAGGACAGAACGCTCAGGGATAAATTGCATCGGGCATGAGATGTTGCTCACAATGCCATGCAAAGAGTCCCACGTTACTTAACAAACACGATCGTCAAGTGTCTGAAATTGTTTTGTGACCCTGACATTTATGAGTAGCTCATGAATACAAACCTCGTTAACAGGAAGTCACATATGGCACTCATTAGCGCGGAACGTGAGGTCACTGAGGAGTGGATTAGAAAACACCGACAAATGAAGAATGAGTGATCGTAATGGGGTACTATACTGTGGTCATCGTGGCTGTGTGGATCGTCCCAGCTTTTACAGCCTACGCGAGCAAGGTACTCGGCAACGCCATAGATTCCTCACACGAGCAATTGGGTGAGAACATGGTTCAAGTTCCAATATTGCTTGATGAAATGCGAACAGTGAGGTATTGCCAAAGAAGTACATACAGTAACTCATCACAACTTCTTGCAGGGGATACTACCCCTCCCTCAAACACCGCTACACCGTGCTTCATGTTCGTTTGGCTCCTCTCCACCCAGTCCCACCAATGTTGCCGATCCCAAAGCTTCCGAAGGCGCCGCCACCACTTACGGTACTTGCGGGTGTTCCAGTTTCACCGGTGGGACAAACGACATTTCCGAATGAGCCTTTGTGAGGATGACTGGCCGACGCGCCGAAAGTCGACCGATAGGATGTAGATGGCATTGCTTGGATGGATAAAAACTTGTTCGGCAATGGCCTATCCTCCGTATTGTACTAGAAGGTTTAGTAAGACAACTCTGATCTTAACTGTTGTATCTGATGGACAGCCAGGCAAGACGAACCTGAAACTCAAGCCCGATGCTGTCAGCTTCGGAGACATCCAGCAGCTTAACAAGTTTCTTCCCGATGCCATTAAGTCGTTCCACGTCGTCTTTGCTTCGTGTCCACAACTGAATACGGTCCACCTTGCTTCTCAGACTCACGACTGCTCCGCAAATTTCGTCGCCTTCCTCCAGTTCCTGCCCGACCAGTGCCATCGCTAGCCAAGCCCAACACCGGTCTAGCAAGGCTGGATTGTTCTTCATCGTAAGGACCCACTTTCCACCTTGAGCATTCGCGGCATCTTCCCACATGGGCTTGATCCCGGTCTTAAAGATGTGATAGTTGGAATTCCGTTCAAGCTTTGAAGGTGGTTTGAGCCAATTGAAATAACGACAAAACGATTCGACAGTGTCGAATTCACCAATTACGGTGAGCCCTGCCTCGTAGTCCTCTGACTCGGGAACGGCCGAAAAAGGAACGCTCTCGTCGCCAGTGCCCTTGGCAGATGCGTAGGGAACCTTGGTTTTGGTGTCATGATAGATCGTCCTATAGATACGACAAAGATATAGAAAGGTTAGCCCTGATATAAGCAAGCTCACACACCACGTATACTGGAGGGGATGTTCTGGCGCCTTCATGACTGCACCAGGCGTCTTCGGATCCTCGATCATCTCTGCTTCCGGAGGACGTGCAGATCCGTCAATACTGAGCGATCTCGCCTTAGCCAGGCGGGCAGTGATAGCATCAAGACTTGGGATGTTCTTGTACCCTTTGATTTTCTTCTCGGGAGGCTTTGTAACGGAACCAGTTTCTTGATCAAGCTCATTCAGCTTTTCCTGAGTGAGAGGTTCGGTTTCTAGTAGAACTTCCTCCGGGATGGAAGGCGTGGTGGATTTGGGAGGCGTGGCCGTCATTGCGGGGGATGTCGAGCGGGTGGACGGGGCATTAACGACCATGGAGTCGTTTGTGGAAGTAGTCGACAGAGATGTCTGTGATCCAGTCCGGAGGATAGAGGCTGCGAGACGTGGGCGGGCGGGCGAGCCGGTCGCCGATGCGGTTGGGTTGGCCGAGCTGAGGTTGATACGCGCAGCGAGCTGGTTTAGCGAAGGTGGTCGTAGACCGGCCACTGGGCGCTCCGGCTTTGGAGCATGCATGGAAGCATGTAAGGATTGTGACGACGGTGGGCTCGACATCGTGAGGAACGTTGACGACGATTTGGGCGGCCCTGGTGGTAAGAGACAAGACCGACACCAATTTCGTCCACCACAGCTTGTCGCAAACACACAGCTCATCGATTCTTGATCTATCAACCATCTCAGCTGCCAGTTCATCTGTCATTTACCCGATATTCATGTTAATGTCGAATCTCTTAAAGGTAGTCTGCATACGACCAGACTAGATGTCGGACAAAGCACTACTTTCGGAATTTCTAAAGTCCGGACAGTCACCTTCAATGTTTGCAGAAACGCTACTGTGGGCTACAATTTCCGTCAGCGACTTGAAGATAAGCTTCCACGTTTGCCTATCTCGTACCAGGCTACAGGATTCAGACATCGCTGTGAATGTCGCAAAGCTATTCACACTTTAGGATGCGACGATCGATACCTACCGGGACTTGGCACTAAATACAAAATGGATTCGTTCCCACACTAGATGACTATCTCCTCCATGTCCGTGACACCAGCTTTATTTGCAGGTTTAGTCGAACGACCCTTGAAGTCAACCCTCAAAGACCCTGTGGCGCATTGGTCAGATCCACCTTCGCGTGGTGTAAAGTTACCATGAATGGAATGCCACTAGCACTCTTCCATTAGAGATATCCGGTCCGCTTATTCGTTGGCAGTTGGTGAATATCATCACGATGCCAGGAAGGTCCTCAGTGTCAGAGGTGAGACCAATGCAGAGGTCGTCTAAAGCTTATTACGACAGTGACCCTCATCAGTTTGTACGGTAACCATGGTCAGGTTTGTTGAGCGTGGGTGGTGAGATACTCATGTGAACTTCGCATTGATAGGCTCTGACTCCGATGATGATGGGGATTAGGGTGACGAAGCTCCCTTTTCTCGACCCTAGGCACTCAGGCATCCGAACTTGAGCCACTAGCGCCTGGTTTCACGGTCGGTCATCTTCTGAGGCACGGTTGGGTACTCATGCTATATATCTCCAGGTCGAATTGCTTCCGAGGCGGATGAACAATTTATCTTGATAGACGGCCATCTGTGAACCAAAAAATGTTCCTGACCAGTCCTCGGGTAATTTTTTTTTGCATGTCCCTTAATTGCCTTTTCCATCGAGTTTGAGAGCTCTGATTGGAGGACGGGCCCAGAAAGAACATCAGGCGGTAACGTCATAAAGTGCTCCTCCTTACCTCAGTGATGAGATCATCTAAACCAACCTATGCAGAAAATCTTCACACGACACACGCATTTCTGGCCGTCTGTCCCGATCCCATGGCCTGGCATCCCTAGGTTATCACTCGGCCACTTTGATATCTCTTTCCTGAGTCCCTCCTTCCAACAGATCCTACATTTTGGATTTAGACCGTTCCCTGAATCCCGCTTGTCACCCTTTTATCAAACGCTACGCCTGGTGAAAAGTTGACAAGCAACACCTACCCAGATTCAGGCCAAATAGTCCTCACTCCAGCTCATTCAATTGGTCAAGCATTCACAGTCGAGCAGAGCAGAAATGTCTGACAGCGAGTTTCCGTCACCGGAGATGGTGTCTGCTCTCCTGAGTGGGTTTTCAGTTTGATAGCATACCACTTGAATCACCAACCAGTTCACTTGTGCAAGTCTTAGTGACCGTCTTTCATGCGTTAGCTTTGACCCTCACCTCATTTCGACTTTGGTTTCGATACCATATTCGACGACTTTGGTGGGATGATTTCTGGGCAGCTCTCGCACTTATTTGCGATGCCGTCTGTATGGTGGTATCGTGGACACTTACCGCACCACTCGACAACCCATATACGAACTTCGAAGCTTTGCGTGGGCAATCTCCTGTTGATCCATCTCCTTTAATTTGCTCATGTCCTCATCCAGCCACTCCTGCTCAGTCACGCAGCGTTCACATAATATCCTACTGGCTTAACATCCTCTTCTACACGTGCTCATTATGGTTTGCCCGTATTTCCATCGCATTCTCGGTAGTCCGTGTTGTTCCACCAGCTCGAAGTGTCACCATGACAATTTTTGGCGCTTGCGTGGTACTTACCTGCATGTGGGCCTACATCTTCACTGGAAAGGTGGTCACATGTGCCGTGGATACGTCATGGTACGACGCCGTTGTCATCGAGTGCCCGGTGCCAAATTGGGTGGCACTATCCGAAGTCTGCAGTAAGTTCGTCTGCAACTCAATTATCGCTGGCTTATTTACCCTACCTTATTCAGCCGATACGGTTTCAGACACCGTCCTCGTGGCACTCCCGTTTCGCTTTCTATGGCGTGTAAAGATGCCCTCGAACCAAAGAATCATGCTCCTTTCAGTTTTCTCAACCAGTGTCTTGGTTAGCGTCGTCAGCGCTGTACACACCGCATACCTCATACCCTCAGCCTCCTACATCGGAGGGGTCACAGCAGAAATAGAGGTACGGACGTCTCCTTGTTCTCATCCCGGTGTTGATCCCGTTTTCACAAACCATTCCACGATATATATATAAAACAACCCTGCTGTATATAAATAGGGTGCAGTCTCTCTCATTGTCTGCAATCTTCTCGTCATTGTTACGTTCATCTACCGCGCGGTTCGAAATGGTCAAGACCTCACCGCGGACCTGCCTGGCAAGAACACCAGGTCTTCAAACCGCCTCACGACCGTCGATCTCGATGTTTCGGGCGGTTCTCTGTTCACGAGGACGCAGAGCGCAGGCAATAGCGCAGAAACGAGTGGGATCGGCTCCACAGGCACACATCCTACGGGAACGGACGTCTCGAGTGTCGAGTTCGCCCGCATGAGCGACAAAGAGACGACGTTTGGCTCCATTGCCGCCGGTGTGTCTGTGCCTCCCGCCGCGGCCGCGAGCAGAGGGACATGAGTCCACCGGCGATCACGCAGACATATCGGTGGGCGTTTCCGCGGAGCATGCCACACCTCGGACCCGGGGAAGGTGGGTGTGCTTTTAATGGCTTTTTTGCTGTCACTGGGCTTCCGTCGATGCTCTCGCGCGCGATTATTTTTTACGCTTCTTTGTTTTCCCCCTTCCCCTGGGGTGTTTGTTTGTAAAACGGGTTTCTCGCTTCGTGTTTTTATTTTATTTTATTCCCGTCCTTCATCGTTGTCTCGTCTGAACTCTTTTGTCCTTGGTCCTCGGTTATTGTTATCGTATCGCCTCTGAAAATTGTACATCCCTTTCAAACGTGGTTCTCGAACATTATTATACTTGTATCGTTCAAAATGACAGAACTCCTGATAGAGTATGTACGTCCCAGATGGCGAGACATAAGTAGTGCATTCAACTCAAGCCTTAGTAGTAAACAGGCAGGATACGGGCCATTCGGAGTTTGGATATTATTGGAAGCAACAAATGCCAAACCGCGACTACTTCCCCCCCGCCCGAACGCACCCACTTTTCGGTGGTCACAAGATCTGGCGTCTATAGTAAATACAGTCAAATCGCTTGCAACAACAAGTGACTTGTAGGCTGAGTACCGTAACTAATCATTTGAGACTTCGCTTCGGCATAATCTCGGTAGATGATGGCAGGAGGCGCCTCCACGATCAAGAAAACCGCTGCTTTGTTCTCGTTCGTTCAAACACGTAGATGTATGGTTATTCAGATTAAACAACTATAAGAGTGAGAATTTCGTGTGTTTAGTGGAATACTGGATAGTGGATGGCACGCCGGCGTTCTAATTTTGTGAACGGCAGAAAGAAACAGCAACATTCTAGGGTATCCTATACAGACAGGATACTCAACATGTCAAAGGGATCCAAAGCAACGTTTTTTCTTAATCACAATACGCACCCTTTTACCAAGCTCTAATACCCCATCCAAGCAGAGAAAAAAACAATGGTATCCCCTCGGCGCTGATAACCGCAATGCCAGCATAGACGACCACTTTGGTGAGCACTACACCCAAACCACGTCAGCGTACCCCAGACACGACGCAACAAGTCAAGGAACACGAAAACGCACCATCGGCATCATAACGCTTAACCTCCTTCGTTACCACCTCGCCCACCTTGTCCGACTCCAAGGATCCGCCACCCTCCAGACCCGCGCCTGGCCCTGTTCCACTGGAGACCTTCACATGTCCCCCACTCAAGTTCAATCCTCGTCGCTTGATCGCCTGCTTCAATTGTTCCGAGCCATTTACACCACTAACTTCCAAAGTTCCTGGAAGGTCGATCACACTTGGGATAGGACGAAGGCCGTTCTGTACGGGTAGACGACCGTAGTCCGTCGCAGGCGTATAGAACCGCCGATGCGGGAGATCAAAGTACGGCGCCAACGCGCGAAAGGCGGGTGGTAGAACGGCATGTAAAAACGATTTCGCAAGGAGTCGCCAGACGAAAATAATCAAGATTCCTTTTTGTCATCGTTACCGTATATTTAATTTCGTTGTGAGATAGAGATAGAGTGGTGTCAGGACGGAGAGGATGGATAATATAGGCATCAGGACGCACCGAGGCCAATTTTAGCCCCTGCCAGACCCCACCATGTTATTCTCTCGTCCCATGTCCAGATGCCCCCTTGACCTCCAGGCATGACTGTGTGGAGAAATTTTTCGTCAAGGCCGGCATAAACAGAGTGCCATCGCGCGAGATAAATGCCTAGCATAACAGACACAAATGCAATGGCGTCTTCAAAGCACGGACAATCGTCCACGGGTTGGGGATGGTAGTGCACCAGCAAGAGGCATAACGGCACCACCACACAAGGAACTAAGCGCAAATTGAAAAAAAAAACGTCGTGTGACAAAGAGCAACACGATGCGAGAGCAAAAGCACCTTACCGATCCACGATCCGCTCTCCAACCAACGCTCCATCGTGTTGTTCGCGATCACGTAGGCTGCCCAGATTACGACCCCGAGTGCCACGCCGATACCACAGTCTATGAATGAATGCATGCCTGTGTAAAT
>JBBPJN010000738.1:0-10639 GCA_038088755.1 Boletus aff. separans
GTCGAAGGAGGCCCACGAAAAAATTGTAAAAGAGGTGCTGCAGCATTTATGAGAAAATGATCTTTATGCCAAACCGGAGAAGTGCTTCTTCTCGAAAGAGAAGGTGGACTTTTTAGGGATGACCGTCTCACGGGAAGGCATAGAGATGCAAGAAAAGAAGGTTGCAGGGGTTATGGATTGGCCGGTTCCCACGCGGCTCAAGCAATTGCAAGCCTTCCTCGGGCTGTGCAATTACTACTGCAAGTTCATCGAAGGCTTCTCCGAGGTCGCACGGCCCCTTAACGACCTTATGAAAAAAGATATAAAATTTACATGGGGTCCTGAACAACAAAGGGCGTTCGACTCCCTAAAACAGAAATTTATGACAGCGCCCCTTCTGGCATACCCAGATTGGGACAAAGAGATGTGCATTGAGACCAATGCTAGCGATATTGCCACGGGTGGCATATTATCGGTCTTATGTGAAGACGGTTTGTGGAGGCCTAGCGCCTTCATTTCTCATTCGTTTAATTCCGCCGAGCGGAACTACCCAATTTATGATAAGAAACTTCTTGCAGTGATATGCGCTCTTGAAGAGTGGCGGCACTATCTTATTGGTTGGGAAAGATTTGAGATCTGGACCAACCATAAGAATTTAGAATACTGGAAAAAACCTCAGAACTTGTCGTCGCGCCAAGCGAGGTGGCATGCGGTTCTTGAGGAATTTAATTATTCAATGGTTTACAAACCTGGTTCGTCGAACGGCCAGACTGATGCTCTTTCTAGGAGACCTGATCATGGTGACGCCGTCCCTGATCATAACGTTAATATTACCATATTACCAGAATCGGTTTTCGTTAACGGACTTTCTATTTCCTCTCCATTTTATGAAAAAATCCAAAAAGAATCACAAAAAATAAAAGAAAAAATACCGGAGTTCAAATACGACTCCCAAGAAAAAATATTCATTAACAAAAATAAAAAAGTTTACGTACCTAACGAATTATGATACGAGCTTCTTTCTATTTGTCATAATTCCCCGATTGGTGGACACTCAGGCCACCATTGTACGATAGCTTTACTTACGAAATACTTTACATGACCCGGTGTCACTAAAGACATAAAAAATTACATAGACCATTGCCAGGTGTGCGCCCTCACGAAGGGAAAGCAAAAAGCACCCACTGGCAAATTAATTCCACTTCCTGTGCCTACCTGGCCCTGGGAAGATTTATCTATTGACTTTATTACTGGACTTCCCCCTTCGAACTCTTTCGATTCTATTTGTGTAATAGTAGATCGCTTCTCCAAAGAGGCGATATTTGTTCCCTGTTTTAAGACCACGTCTTTGAAAGACTTGGCAAAAATATTTAGAGATTACGTATGGTGCATCCATGGACTCCCCTCCTCCCTCGTTTCGGATCGCGGACCGCAGTTCGCCTCCGACTTCACCGCAGAGCTGTGCTCCTTATTGGGCATTACCCAAAAAATATCCACACCTTATCATCCACAAACCGATGGACAAACAGAGCGGATAAACCAGGAACTCGAGAAGTACTTACATACTTACATTATGAAGAAACAAGGTTCCTGGGCGGAGTGGATAAAATTAGCGCAGTTTCATCACAACAATTCCCTCTCCTCGGCTACCAGCGCCACTCCTTTCGCCGTTACCCACAACTACGTACCCCGGCTTGGCTTTGAAGGAAATGCCAAGACTCTAGCAGGAGAGTTCGGGCAAAACTGCGCTAAAGCCCATAAAGATGTTGAGCAGGCTCTCACCCTTACGAAAGAGAAGATGAAGGAGAGTGCCAATAAGAGAAGGTCAGACGCTCCCGATTACGCCCTCGGAGATAAAGTTTGGTTGTCGACCGAACATTTGAAACTCCCATATACCACCAAGAAATTAACCCAGAAATGGATAGGACCGTACGAAATTATTAAGGTTCTTCCTAATGCGGTTAAACTTCATTTACCTAAAACCGTGAACATCCATCCCACGGTTAACATATCCAGGGTCAAACCTTATCAAGAACCTTTGCCCAACCAGCCGGTTCTCCGCCCTGACGCCATCACGGTCAACGAATGTCACGGACCCCACTAAAGCGTAACCTATTTTCACTTTCGCTACACTCATTTCGGACTTCGTTTCAACTTCTACTTTTCGAACGTCACGTGACTAGCACATGATCGTGGGACAACACGTGACACGGTCTAGACCTCAACACGTGCCCACCTTATTTCCCCTTATCTATTCCCATGATAATCACCGTCCCTTCTTTATCCCACACTCATTTCCGCTTCTTCTCTTCTCTTTCTTTTGATCGCCGTCTACCCTACTCCCACGATGTCACCCTAATATGTACTAATCATTAACCCCTTATCCCCACTTACTATACTTGGCCTGGTCTGTGCACAGCAGGTCTTAATATAAAAGGCTGGTGTAAACGGCTGAAGTCCTCAGTCATTTCCACTTGTCACTTACGCTCATCTGAGGGGTGATTAAGGAGCGATTCACTCAGTTGAGTACTCGGAAGACCTGTTCAGTCAGGCCTGTGGCTCCTGACCTTAAGCTTCGTGAGCTTGTAAAAGCAAAGGTCCGGACTAAGTGCGAAGCCAGGGTGTTTGGTGTATAGCCAACCCCTAACAACGAAAAAGGCTACGAGGAGTATGAGGTAGATTTTATTGTTACCTTCCACATGAAAAATCGGCATCTAGAATATCTCATCCACTGGAAAGGCTGGGACGAGACAGACAGAACTTGGGAACCGTTGGAGAACCTAGCCAATGCCCAAGATGCCATTACGAAATTTCATGCCGACAACCTTTCGGCCCCACGAAAATTAAGGGGTATTTCCACGGACGTTTTCAATTCTCTTTTTATGGCACACAGTGATGACATACAACCCCGGTTCAAGGCGACTCATCTGGAATACAAGTCCTAGGGGGGGGGGTAGTGTCACGGACTCCACTAAAGCGTAACTTATTTTCACTTTCACTACACTCATTTCGGACTTCATTTTACTTTCAACTTTCGAATGTCATGTGACTAGCACGTGATCGTGGGAACAACACGTGATACGATCTAGACCTTGACACGTGCCCACCTTATTTTCTTATCTATTCCCATGGTAATCTCCGTGTCTTCTTTATCCCACACTCATTTCCGTTCCTTCTCTTCTCTTCCTTTTGATCGCCGTTCATTTCACTCACACGCTGTCAACCTAATATGTACTACTAGCTACCTTACTATCTCTGCTTACTATACTTAGCCTGGTCTGTGTGCAGCGGGCTCTAATATAAAAGACTGGTGTAAACAGGTGAAGTCCTCAGTCGTTTCCACTTGTCACTTACGCTCTATTGAGGGGTGATTAAGGAGCGATTCACTTGCTTGAATTCTTGGAAGACCGGTTCAGTCCGGCCCGTGGTTCGCAACCTTGAGCATTGTGTGCTCGTAAAAGCAAAGGTTCGATCTGAGTGCAAAGCCTTGGGATCTGGTGTATAGCCAACCCATAACACTGTCGGTGTAAACTGGGGAAAAGAGTTGGCAGAGGGAGGGTGATACTATGGGAGAGGATACCATGGACGACAAGGAGGTGGAGTCGAGGACGCAGCCGGTGCTTGAATGGAGCAGGGATTTCCGCATTCCACTCGAATCTGTTCCAAGTTACAACCCACATTTCTTAGTAAGTCGAACAGATCATCGTAATCATCACACACTGTATGAAGCAACGAGTGGTAATATATATTAAAGTTTACCCCCTGAGTAAGGAGGTGAAATGCCTCTCCATCATCGACATGAGCTTCCTTTTTTAGCTTATCAAACCTTTGGAGGTACTTATCTATATGCAGTTTATCCTGCTTTAGAGCCAGGAGCTTTTTATACAAGTTATGGGCTAATTGTTCAACCCTGAAGTGCTCCTTTAGTTCCTTTTCTAGATCGTCAAACGATGGCCAAGCGTCGTCTCCCTTGGTTAACCCTTTCATGATGGGCTTGCCATCCTTCCCTAGTTCTGGGACATTTTCTTTTTCCAAATAGTGGTCGAGGCAGGTACGAGCATATGGTGCTGCCTTTTCAGTCAGGCGTGAGTAGATGGCAACTGACTAAACCTTGTTTGATGCCCACTTTTGGACATGTACCCATACTCACAGCTTTGCCCACCAATCTTGGAAGATTTTCCAATCGCCATTCCAAGTACTGGGATCGGCGATCTTTTTCATAATGTCCTTAGCTTTTTTATCCTTGAGACCCTCCAGGATGGAGGAGAGGGCAGCAAGGGCCTTGGCCAGCACATCATTATTTTTTTCCAATATCCTTACTGCTCACTATCTTCCAAGTGGGCTCTGAGGATTCGACAGACAAATGAATGAAGGCGGTATTTACAGGATCGAAGGTAATGCCTCTTTCAGAGGCGGGTAACGTAATGTACATGATAGGAAAGTTTTTACTTATTTGTGATAACACTGCACATGTGCAGTTCAATTTTCTACCTCTCCTATCACTAGGGGGACTACTAACAAGATAAGGTCAGCCTCAAGGATATGGCAGCTCCTGAGTCCCTCTTCACAAATCAGGTACAACTCTGACACAAACTACTTCTCCACAATGGAAGGAATGAGAATAGATAGACTATGCGGACACAATTCTGCCCTTTCTAGGAACTCCTCTAAATATGGCAAGGGTAGATGAAACAAATATCTTGGGCAACGGCCAGTATGCCCCTTAACCCTGGGTCACAGGTATGGATAGACAAAAAGAGAAAAAGAGTACTCCCCTTGACAATACAAGATGCTTGAAGATCCGCTTATCCCTACAGTCCGGACAGTGTATGGGAGTCGATTCCAAGTGTTAAGGGTTACGTAGAGGTCAACAAGTTATACCCTGAAACACTTCTAGATGGTTCACTTGGTAAACTACCTTTCAGGCGTACACTACGCATTGGCCAGACACAGTGAAGTGAGGGCGAGCCTTATCCTTAATCATCCTTCAATAGGACATAAGTGACAAGTGGAATCGACTGGGGATCCAGCTTGTTCCACTGTTCTTTTTATAATGAAACAAGTCTAAGGTACAGAGTAGATAAGGTGTGAACTAATATAACTAAATAGGATTATATGATAGTGAAGATTAAGTAGAAGTACACAGGAATCAAAAAGAAGGAAAAAGAAGCCAACGGTAATGACTGTGAGAGAAAGAAGTGAACGGAGATTAATGTGGGAAATAGATAAGGGAACTAGGGTGGGGTACATGTTAAGGCCTAGACCGTATCACGTGTGACTCCCACAATCATGTGTAAGGTCACGTAATGACCGAAAGTAAGAGTTAGTGCGAAGTCTGAAATGAATGTAGGTAAGTGAAATAGAGCTTTAGTGGTGTGTCCGTAACAGTTACACTTCATCTCCCCAAAACCGTCAATATCCATCCGATGGTTAATGTGTCTTGGGTGAAACCATACAAAGAACTCTTATGCAATTAACCATGCCCTGACGCTATTTTGGTTGATGAAGAAGGATATGAGGAATATGAGGTAGATTACATTGTTACCTCTCACATGAAAGGAAGACGTCTTGAGTACCTCATCCACTAGAAAGGGTGGGACAAAACAGATCACACTTGGGAGCCTGCAGCACATCTGACTAATGCACAAGACACCATCACTTCCTTTCATGCTTCAAATCCTTTGGCCCCACGAAAATTAAGGGGCATCTCCACAGATTTATTCAATTCTCTTTTTTCAGAACACAGTGACGACATCATACCACACTTCAAGGCCACTCATCTGGAATATGAGTCATAGAGGGGGTAGTGTTATGGACACCACTAAAGCTTTTTCTTTTTTACACTCTACCTACACTTATTTCAGACTTCAACTTTCTCTTTCAGTCATCACGTGACCCAACACATGATCGTGGAAACAACATGTGACCAAGGTCTAGACTCTAACACATGCCCATCTTATTTCCACTTATCTATCCCCACAGTAATCTCCATGTACTTCTTTCTCTTACATTAATCACCACTCCTTCTCTTCTCTTCCTTTTGATCCCCATCTACTTCTTATTTAATCTCCATTATCATATATCCATATTTAGACTAAATAGTTCACATCTTATCTATGTGTACCTTACTCTCATTTCATTATAAAAAGACAAGTGGTTTGAGCTAAGTCCCTCAGTCGAATCCACTTGCTTCTATATGGCCTATTGGCAGGAAGTTAAGGACGAGACTCCCTCTCTCTTTATTGAGTCCAGCCAGTGCCTAGTATAAGTGCTGCAAGGTCACCAGGTGAACAGTCATAAAAACATAAAGTGCAATGTGAACGCCCATTTGTGTTAGTCCACAACACTGCCTGGGCAGGCACAATGACTAGTTCTGTGGGTACTGGGATATCAGAAATAATAGCATATTTGGTCTTGTTCCTTTTGCATTCCTTTTTGAGAGCTTGTTTCTCATCTTCCTCTTGCTGTTGGTGGAGTTGGTCCATTCATTCATCCTCTTCTGCTTGAGCAATTTAGGCTTCTTGTCTCTATCTCTCTTGTTCTGCATGTTCCTTTCGTTTGGTTGCACAATGCATGGTCTGGAGCGAGGTGATCACCAAAGAAGCTGTGAAACCGGCATTGATGAGTTCTTGGCACTCGCATTCGAAGGCTGGACCTTCGAAGTCTGGCTCGTTTTCATGGGAAAGCTGAACTGGCATGTTGGACAGGATGCGAGAGATAATGATAAGATAGAATGCGAGAAAGGATGGGATTGAGTAGCTGTAGGCTAGAGCTACGCCACGAGGTCGCGAGGTGGGAGGAAGCAAGAGACGCGCGCCACCTCGCTGACTCATGCACGGACTACATTCTAGGAACGCTGCGTAGCCTTAGCTAGCCCAGAATACTACTAATGGTTTGCTGGTTTATTTTCCCACGGGTGCTAACCTTGTTTACTTACGTAACACACAAGTGTGCGCTTACAGGGGAATTTGACCCTCGCGTTCTCTGTGACGCTCGCCTTTCACGACGACGACTCGACTTGGACGCCGGCATGATGGGCTACAATATCACGCGCTCCGCAGAAGAGCTGCTAGACAAATATGAGTCCAATCCGCCATCTTTCTCCATACACCTCTATCCGGATCACTGGACACTCAACAATGGCCCAAAGTTTCTTTACAACAATCCTGTTGCGGTGAGTCCAGCTTGCTTCCGTGTCTCCTCGCCACTCAGCGTTCATCATTCCTAGTCCCTATTGGATGATGTACGAGCGCGCCGCATACCTGTGGACTATCTTGAACTGTTTGACTCGGCCAATGTACCTTTCTATGATGGTACGTCATAACAATGAGAACGATCCTGCCCAGACTCGAGTTCTTGTTACCAGGTTGCATGTTGGTTGAACTTCTCGACTATCGGCCAAAGAGAGCAAAGGACCCACCATTAGAGAAACCCGAGAGGAGTCGTGTGACGCTTCACCCCAATGATGAAACCCTATGGGCTGACTTATGTCTCATGAATCAACGGACTGGCTCCAAACTCGCGGACCCTCAGGTACTCGAAGTGGAGGCACAGATACTGGTATGTGTCGTGCTTTCAATGCTTTGCAGAACTAACTTGGTTCGTTTAGTTGCACACATCCCCTCCTCTTTGCCTGGATCCCGACCCCCACCTCAGTCGCATCGCCAATCACACACTCAGGGTGTCAACACCTTCTATTCCAGTATCTTTGAAGCGAAAAATTGCTGCGATCACTCAGGAGGAGGATGAGTCGGAGAGGGCGAGACGCGCCAAGATTATACAATTCATGAACCCGAGATTGAACCGTTCACACGTCCCAAGGTATGCTGTTTATTAAATGTTCCTTGACGACTTGATCGACTAGCGACGCCAGCTACCCAATACTGGACGTTATGAAACGGGTGAGGGAAAAACGCCAGGCAGAGGCTCAAGCACTGCTAGCAAAGGCAATAGCAAACCCAGCTAACCGTTCAACCCCTGCACCTGCCACTCAATCTACTGCCGCTCAACCGCTACATACCGCCACCACCCAAGCATCCACTCCCGCTTCACAACCTCCACCTCCTCCTACTTCAAAACCGAGACCAGTTAAAAAGGAACCTGTGGGAAGTCCGTACCCAAACACACCCGAGAATCCACGATCAACCGCAACTCCCGTTCCCCATCCTGTGGTCAATCAGCTTCAAACTCAGCCAACGATAAGATCACCTCCCGTACATGCTCGCTCGCCCGCCCCCTCGAATACGTCATATCAACATCATCTCACCACTACACCCATGGCTGCCAGTTCGCCTGCACAGCGTGGCTATACCCAATCTCCTCGTCCACCTTCATCACAAGCCCCTCATCCGCATTCCTCCCCTCTAGCTCCTGGTTCGCAGCTTCCCACGCCTGATCATCGTGCAAATCCTGGTGCAGTCCACTTTATACAGGTAGCGCCCGGTGCCGCGCAGTCCAAACCTTCAACACCACAGCTTAGTTATTCGGCCCAAGTTCCACTACCACCTCAACAAACGACTACCCAGCCTCACCTTCAACAACCTCCCCAGCCTCCCGCGCCATCACCACAAACCCAAGCTGCACATGTGAATATGAATATGCAGTATTATGCCCAGATGCAACAACTGCAAAGGATGAGCCAGGTAGCTCAAGCTCAAGCTCACGCTCACGCCCAGGCTCAGGCTCAAACTCAAGCCCAAACGCAGGGTCAGATACCAACGCAAATGACCCAAGCTGCTCAACACTCTACGATGCCAACCCAGTACAATTTTGCACAGTTCCGACCCATGACCGCACAGGGAAACCCGCATCAGCAGGTCGTGACGCATGTACCACAGAGTCAACTACAGAATATGGGTACTCAAGGTCAGGTTATGGATGGCCAGCAACAAATGATGGCACAGTATGCCATGTATGGTTATCCGGTTGGTTATGGAATGGCGGCTGGTGGTAGATTGCAGGCCGCTCAGTATGCTGCATGGGCTGCCAGCGGGATGGGACGCGTACCCAACGGGCAGACGCCGGGAATGCAACCTGGGCACCCGCAGATGCCAGTTGGCCAGGGGAAGGCTGCGCAGGCGGGTGTACAGGGTCGGTGAGATGGGTTAGATGCCAGTCGAGATGTACCTTTGAGCCACTGTATTGTATTTTTCGCATTGAACAGCTCAATATTGACTGATTAACCGAGATAAGCAAGATTAGATCAAATTCAATTCACGTCTCCAATTGCTCGCGCTGTCTGCCACCTCTTGACCACCAACCATGTCGAGACCCATTGGTACGCTTCATTGTTGTCATCATGTATCAGGGCACTGACCACCCTCGAAAGCATTGTTGTCCGTCTATGACAAGACTGGGCTGGTCAAACTCGCAGAGGGCCTCTCTGCAGCAGGTGTCAGACTCCTGGGCTCAGGAGGCACCGCGAAAAAGATTAGAGAAGCAAACATCAACATCGAGCACGTCCCTTACACCCATCACCTCCCTACATGTTCTCAACGCATCTCACAGGGATGTCTCCAGCATCACCAAGGCACCCGAGATGCTCGGCGGACGCGTCAAGACACTTCATCCTGCCGTCCACGGAGGTAACCCGTTCCCTCCCGCCGCCGATCCAATGTCTGAGATACGCTTTTGCAAGGCATCCTCGCGCGTGCGATCCCGTCTGACGAGCGCGATCTCGCGGAACAATCAATCTCCAAGATCACCATCGTCGTCTGCAACCTCTATCCCTTTTCTTCCACCATTGCCAAGCCCGACTGTACGCTCGCGGACGCCGTCGAGGAGATCGATATCGGGGGTGTCACCCTTCTTAGAGCGGCGGCCAAGAACCACGAGCGGGTGTGTGTGCTGTCCGATCCGGCGCACTCCTGGAAGAATGACGACGTGAGTCAAGCGCTGCGGAACCGTCTCGCGCTCAAGGCGTTTGAGATGACTGCCAAGTATGACGACGCGATCAGTAGCTACTTTAGAGAACAATACGCGTCGTCGCCCGAGAGTCCCCCGTTGCAGCGAATGGTGTTGCGGTACGGCGCCAATCCGCATCAAAAACCGGCACAAGCATTCGTGACCGAGGGTGAATTGCCTTTCAAGGGTGCGTGCTTCTGCGGTGTTACCCAGTTCGTGACACACGTCTCACGTTTATCGGCACAGTTTTATGTGGATCGCCTGGGTACATTAATCTCTTGGACGCGCTCAACTCGTACGCGTTGGTAAAGGAGCTCCAGGAGGCATTGTTCCTCCCCGCGGCTGCTTCATTCAAGCATGTCTCACCTGCTGGAGCTGCAGTAGGTGTGGAGTTGGATGAGATAGAGAAACAGGTCTACGGAGTTGACGACCTGAAAGAGCCTCTTACAGCACTTGCTTGTGCATACGCCCGCGCACGAGGTGAGTCTCGTACGAGAAAGAGGGTTGTCGAAGATCTGACCGTACTGACGTAGGTGCGGATCGGATGTCCTCGTTTGGTGACTTCATTGCTCTGTCTGCGCCATGCGACCTTGCTACTGCCAAAATCATCTCCAGAGAGGTTTCCGACGGTGTGATCGCCCCGGGATACGCACCGGAAGCATTCGACCTGCTGCAGAAGAAAAAGGCAGGAAAGTACTGCGTTCTCGAGGTGACACCATCCCTCCATCACCATTTCCTCGACGTCGCTGATCCCACG
>JBBPJN010000739.1:0-10634 GCA_038088755.1 Boletus aff. separans
ACTTCGCGTCTCAACCGGCAATTCAACCGGCAATTCAAATGGTTCATTCAATAGTTGTCGTCGGCGTGAGCGTCGCAGAGCACCTTTGCCAAGACCGCCACTTTCTTGTGCATTGGGTTGAGCGTCCTGGAAATGTCCATGCTGTCGCTGGTCTCCCGTTGTGCCAGATATTCTGTACATGGATTTTGCCCGACCGTTCAGGCGTGCTTAGCCAGTAGGTTCCATGCCAAGCCTCAGCTACAGCCAATGCCAAGCTGGTCGAGAGCAACAGGACGAGCGTTCTCTGGAGTGTCCTCAGTTGGCTTGGAGTACGATGCCTATATCCCACCAAATGACAACAAGACCGAGCGACCACTCGTTATCCTTCACGGATTTTTGTGAGCACCTCGCCAGCACTCTCTTCTACAGCTAGTTGATCGAAGGAACTGTCTCACAGTGGGTCCAAGCGGAATTGGCAGTCTCTCTCCAAGGCATTCGCGCGTGACCTCGAACGTCCCGTATATACTCTCGTGCGCAATCACTAATCCTGTCCGCTATGAGTCGCGCGG
Source organism: Boletus aff. separans (assembly GCA_038088755.1). Lineage (NCBI taxonomy): Eukaryota > Fungi > Basidiomycota > Agaricomycetes > Boletales > Boletaceae > Boletus > Boletus aff. separans. The sequence goes on from JBBPJN010000739.1 coordinate 549, forward strand.
AGTGATACGGAATCCTACAGGACCTCCGGAACCACGGCTCTTCTCCGCACGTTCGACCTATGACTTATACTCACATGGCTGCAGACGTTCTTGATTTCTGTCATAGACTATCTTTATCGAACATATCCCTTGTCGGACATTCCATGTACGTTTGCTGTCTCCTTGCGTGAATGTTGTCTCATACCTATTCAAAAGGGGTGGAAAAGTCGCCATGACGTTTGCTCTCAACTCAGAAACGCCCGCTGATCTTCTAAAGGATCTCATCGTGTCCGACATCGCCCCTGTACGCGCCAAAGTATCTGCTGAAACCGTTGCGCATATCCAAGGCATGGAAGAAATTGAAGCCAGCGACATTTCTTCTCGTAAGAAGGCAAGCGAAATTTTAGAGAAATACGAAAAGGTACCTCCTTCGCTACTTACTACCGCTTGGAGGCTCATTGGTGCTGCAGGATCCCGGTGTCCGCGCATTTTTATTGACTAACCTAAGCGCTAGTCAATCACCGTTTAAGTTCAAGGTGCCGGTAGATATATTGAAAGAAGGGAGACCCGAGATCGAATCATTTCCATATGTTCCCGGTGAACGAGCATGGAATGGAAATGCACTATTTGTCAAAGGGTCGAAGAGCAAGTGAATTGCATCTCTGCACAATAACCATGGGTTTCTGACCATACTAGATTCATCAATCGGCACAACAAGCCGCTCATAAAAGACTTCTTCCCTGAGAGTGCCATTGAAGAACTTGATACTGGACATTGGAGTAAGTCTACGCATGTTGCACGCCTATGATTACTAAATCTTTGTCTAGTACACGCAGAGAAGTAAGAGTCCACGACATGGCGTACCCCAGTGATGCTAATCTCTCGTTTCCAGGCCTAACGAGTTCAAGAAACTTGTAGTAGACTTTGTAAAACGCTAGAACACACCGGATGCCATCATACCTCGAATTGACGAGCTATATTACTCTGACTACCATTTATTTACAAGATCACCCGAGGCAACACAAAGCTGAGTTCAAGCCATCTAGCTGACCGGAAATATCGCACTTTTCATTTTGCATCTGGTTTCCCCTGCCTGTTCGGAGCTAATGGAGGCACAGCATTGCCAGACGCCTCGGTATCCCCTGTTGCCCTCTCGGTTGCAAAAATGGTTGGGGTAGGTGGGGAGTCCTCTACACTGGTCGATGCCTGCGCAGGGTTCAACTCCAAATAGTTGATCCTGTGAAGAATAAAGGACGTTATCACTGTGAAACACGGTCAGTACTGAAATCATGACTGACCACTTCAGCAACGTGTAGAAGGTTACTCCAAGCAGAGAGCCCAGAAGCGGACCAACCCAATACTGTGAGCCGAACAAAGGTTTGCGTAATGACCCAACGAGGTTTAGTGATAACGCGACGTACCACCCAATGCCTGGTGTGTCCTGGAAAATCGAAACCGGTGACCACTGCGGGACCAAATGCACGAGCGGTGTTCATGCATGCGCCAGTGTAGAAAACAGCGAACCTGACCATGGTAACTGAGTCTCTCATATTTTGGGTTCCAGCCAAAGTAGTTAACGTACAGGTGTCCGACAAACAGCGTCAGCCCGATGCCAATCTATAACATCTACCCTCAGCTACCTGACTCAAAACTAGGTGAAAATACTTTACTGGAGCAAACGGCGTGGCGGAATGTTTCTCGGCGGCCAGCATGAGTACGGCGATGACCAGTGCCGCCGTGATGAACATCTCTATGAACACGCCCTGCGCCGAATTTATCCCCTGCTGCAAGAACGTGCTAGAAAAGCATGAAACAATGAGCCCTGCCCGGTGCCAAACAAGCTCAAAGATCGCACTTGACACTAAGCGGACCAGGGGTTAGACCGTATACGATCGCCGATGCAGCAATCGCCCCCACCATCTGAGCGACACAGAATAGGACGAATCGAACGGGACCCACGACCCCGACGAGGAAGAGTGCCAGCGTGATGTTTGGGTTAAAAAGTCCGCCCGTGACGCGGTAGAACAGCCAAGCGGTGACGAGGAGACTGAACCCCATGGACGTCGCAATGTAGAGCGCATGCTCGATGGTGGATCCGCTTTGGAGGGACTCGGCCGTTGCGGCTTGTATACCGCCGAGACCGAGAAGGAAGAAAAAGGTCGTCCCAACGAACTCGATGGCCGCAGCCTTGGCGTCTATGGAGAACGACTGGAAGAGACGCTGCGAACACCAGTATGATGATTTCGACCGGGACATGTCAATGGTGGATCGCTTTGGGCGGTCAGCTGGTGCAAAGATTGGCAGGCCAAGATTGGGAGGATGACGGTACATATTGTGGAGCCCTGTAGGTTGTGTTTCGAATTGGGCTTGGGAGCTGCGACTAGTACTAATGACACTTGCGACGAGTTGAACCGTACTATCCTCTACCTCCAAATTGGCACTCCACTAGATACACGACATTTCTGCTTGTTTGTTCAACACAGGTCAGTCCTTCTACTTTATCTACGTCTCCGAAGTCGAACGAACAAAAACAGTTCAGTATTTCTCGAGATGGCTCAGTTGGCCCCAGTCTCGTCACCCGATGAGCACTGGCCGAAGTAATTTCAAAAATGACGGCCTGACGCAAGACGCACTCACTGGCAAGTCACGCGTTGGTGATGGCAGCGAGTTGTACAACCACACGCCATCATATTGCAATACTCACGGAACATCTCACGAACAGACCCCAGAGCGAACAGAGAAAATCGAAGAAAGTCCTGGCTTGCTTCGTGCCGCTTCCAGAGCTGCGCGCTGCATTGATGCAGATGCATGCAGAGTTAGTCACAGAAAGAGAAGACAGCACACATACTTTTCACCAATCAGGAGATCAAAAATCGTGTCTATGACTCTCCGTTTACATTCTCTAAACGAAAGGATGACCTCTCATGTATGGTACTCAGGCTGTTGATGCATTCGCAAATGTGATCAGCGACCATCCCACAGAAAATCCCGCTCTTCCACATGAACCTTGGTTTAGCGGACACTGTGGCAGATCGACAGCCACCCCACTGGTGCCCGCTCAGTTTCAAACGTGGCGCAACATCGCCTCGTTTTGGGCCACGCCACACATGCTCTAGACCTGCAGTACTGCAATAAGTACTTTTTGCCACGTAGCTCCTTGTCCGAGTGGCGCAGGCATTATCTCATAGCCTAAACAAAGAATAGGGACAAGGATTCAATGCGCATAGCAAGGTGAAACAAGTTTTCCGAAACTTCTGGGACGCGGAGCCTTTGCGCCTTGACGGAACCCACCCTATCATTGCACAGGACGCTATGTAGTTATTATCAGCACTTCTGGACCTTATGCCTATGCCTATGATCATCACAATATAGTTGTACAGAATGACATAAGTTGGTGATAGGTTGGTGATAGGTTCGCGCAATCCTTGGTCGCCAAGGCACCTGGACCAGTTTCGTCGGACTTTAGAGGCAGGGACAGAGGCAATCTATGCTTGGTGAGTTTCTCATGCTCCTGACACGCATCCATGTTTCTCGAGACACCTCCTACATTATTGACAAATGCGGTTGTGGCGAGACAGTCTGGCAAGGGTCAGGAGACAGTTGTGAGAGCGCAACCTGCACCGCGAGAGTGCAGGAAAAGCTCCAACCACAAGCAAAGACGGCGATGGGCACAAACTTTCGATTCGATTTGAAAAGTGACAAGGCCACTCGAGGACCCTCAGGTCTGCAGAGTGGCGGCCGAAATAAACAACGATCCAACATCATTTTTCGCAACTGAGCTAGCACCTGGTGAGCGTCTAAGCGATCCTAAAAGGTGTCTTACGGCATCGTTCCCCTGTTCGACAGGTGGGATTGACGCTAAAGTGACATGGGGTACGTGGCGTTTGTCATGTTCTCGTCGCTCGAGTCCGACTACCGGCGCCCACACACCAGTGCCAGTTAGTGGATATTCCAAGAACTCTACGAAATCAGCTTGGTCCACTTACTATAAACACGCGAGTCTGCCGTTGGAAAAGTAAAATCCTTCGGTTTCTGCCTTCTGCACCCCCGTCACAATTTTCTCTTAACACACATCAATGTCCGAGTCTTCTGTGTTGCAGTCCGCGCTAGCTGGCCTTCGGCAGAATGACTACGTGACCAGTATGTTCCTGTTCGCCCGCGGGAGTCAATATTGAAAACTCTATTGCAGTTACTATCCTTACGGCCGTTGGATACGATTATGGTGAGCTATAGGGTCCGTTCTAACACGGTGTACCAATTCATACCTTGTCAGTCCTTACGTTTTCAAATGAGGTACAATGTCATACACACTCTTTCATTATACAAGGTTTTCTCACGGATGACCTATGAAGGTCGAATACATCTGGGTCAGAGACAACTATTTGTCATGGTAACGTGTTCTTAATAAGTTTGCAGGGCAAACCCTGGACGTGCGTGTCGGCGTTGTTCGTTTCTGTCTGTATCAAGCTGCTGGATCTATTATCATGCCCTACAGCAAGCTAACGATTGTTATAGGCTCGATATTTTGGTCTTTGCAATCTTGTGTGAGTCTATGGTCATTGTAAGAATACTCTGAATACTAAGTCTGAACGGTTCAATAGATTTTCTGCTCTCGGTATGTTGCCACTCAAAACTCGATTGTTGATTAAGCTGTGACCCTGCGCTAAGTAAGGAGTACCTTCCTTCCTGGTCCCGCAAAGGTATCTCACCATCGACGCCTCCTCACTGACGAGTGTACTGACTTGCTATCAGACGTACGTATTCACTCTATCCCTGTCATCCGCGAGCTTCCCGACACAGTTGACTGTGAAACAGTTGTAGGCCCACTGGCGACTCAAGCTCTCCATGTTCATTCTACTCACGGATGATCTAAGGTAGAACAATCCACGTGATCAATGGATGGACGTTCCTTCTCTTTCTTAGTTCAGCCGAATGTGAGTTGTTATGTAGGTCAGTTCCGGAAGAAGTAAATCTGATATTTACTGTAGCCATCGTCATCATCCGCGTATGGGCAATGTATAATCGATCGAGAATAATCCTTGGTATCCTTCTTACGCTACTTTTCGCGGAGATCATCTTCAGCCTCTACCCTGTTGCCACCGGCAGCGATCCGAGGATTATGTCGGGTATGTAGATGCTAGCTGAATAAAAGGCCCGTTGCACTAACCTGTTATCTGCCATGACGCCGACTGTTGGTCGTCGTACAGCGGTCACCATTCCGATACCAGAGTTTTCATTTTGCCACCTGGGAACCACCCCGCTCACTGTTTGTTTGGAAGTGGCTGCCATTTTGCAAATCATACATGGTGGAGTGATGTGCATCCTTGCGCTCTCTCAATTCACCATGCAGTCTCTTCAAATGTACAGGGTGACAAAGCAGTGGCACCTCAACCAGTACATGAACTTGCTCGTCAAGCATGGCATACTCTCCTTCATTGCGTAAGTCCCTGTGCTACTTCCGTCCTGTATTCTCCGCTGCCATCCTTGTTCGTAAAGAAATCGATCGTCAACCGAGCTAACGGTACCTTTCTATCATAGCATATTTCTGTACAGCCTCATGAACGTGTTGCCCACCTCGGGAAAGGGCTCGTCAGCAGGAAGGCAGCTCTCACTGTTGCGCATCCTGGAATGCGTGCCCATGTACACTCTAACCCCTCGATTTACTCTGAGCATACGGGAGCTATATGCGCGCGACGTTCGGCGTGGGAGGGAGATCGACACGGGGTTCGGCTTGTCGCTATCCACCCAAGGCACCGTCTTGGTGTTTGGAGATGACCGGCAGAGCGAGGCGGTGGAAGACGTTGATGTGATGGCGGTGGAATGTTGGGCGACTCAGGAGGTATAGGTAGGCTTCGGTCAGCCTTGTCATGTACATAGGTCGAGGAGTTTACAAGGTGTACACCCCACCTCCACATGGCGCTTCAAGCTTCACGCTAGTGTGTTTTCAGTACTGTAGATATATCATTTTGAGTAAATAACAGTGACGACACGGGATCTGAACGCCGTACGCGGCGAACGATTCATGAGTGATCGCATGTCGTAGCGAGCTAATCTATACGCTGCATTGTCGATGCGCATGGTGGCACAACTATGGATTCATGCCGCTAAGATATACTGAGTTCCAACCCCCACCACACGAGCAAAAGAAATGAGGACGACGCACGCAGGTCAACACAAACAAACGAGCGTCTTGATCCCCCGTGCAAGTCATTCCAGTTTTCCGACGCCCTCCAGGGCCAGCGACCGTGTGCCAAGGGTGAATGTGGAGGGTGGCAGTTTGAATGCACCCCGAGTCCCCGGCACGTGGATCCTGCGTTGCTGGTATCGTGGTAATTCTCTCGTTTTCGGATGGAGTGGCCCCATCTAGGTATTGGCGTCAGATGCATTGTCCAGCGAAGCCAAAAGACCCCATGTAACGCGATGTACACGGAGAAGATGAAGGGGAGGTTGAGTTGGGAGGAGGAAGTGGAAGAAAAAAGTGAATGCGGTGCGGAGATACCGAAACTACGCCTTTCTTTTGCCTCTGACAACTATGGAGAGATGCTCGTTGTGTTATTTCAGCCCAGCCAGGTAGAATAGGATCACAAGCAACGAATTTACGTACGTTACATGGGTCGCTGCACTCGAGATCAACGAACCCTTGGTAGTGGTCGACATTCGTACTTGGACAAGTGAATCATCGAACGTCTTTTGGTCTTCTAGTATCAATCTACACCACCGCTTGTTCGTTCGCAACGCACAGCGCAAAGCGCTAAAGCTTCAGGCTTGTCCAACTCACGATGCATCACGCGCCCAAGACACAGGAGATTCTCTCGGTGTCTTTGTTCACTTATATCCGCCCAATGTGTCATTGTGTGGGGAGAAAAGTCACATCTTGTAGTTCTGGCGAGAACATGTCGCACATCCAAAGACCCGGCGCTGGACGTACTCTGGGAACAGTTGGACAACCTATCCCCACCAGCGCGGTGACTCCCGGGAGTGTCCCATCAATCATCCCCAGACAAGGTAAGGTGATTCCGCCAAAGTACTCGCTACACTTTGCTCTCCTTACTATTCAGTAAAGTGCTATTCATTTCACAGATTGGTGGCACAGATCGAATGGGATATCCTTCGGAGTTACACACGTCGCGTCCGATCTATAGATTGGGCCTTTAAATTGGGCCGGAAATCCTTTGCGAGGTCTCTCGAGAACCTCCCACTACCGAACCTTTCTTTCCGAACCTCCACCATCTGTCTTTTGAGTGCACGCATAGAGCCATCACTCTGCTCAAGTTATTCCTCATCTCCCTTCATGAAAACCGAGTTTGCGTGCGTAAGATCTTGCTGACGAACAGTACCTAACTACTGATTCTTGACGGTCATCACATTTGAAAGCAGAACCTAGTCAAGAAGCTTCTCTTATTACACCTAGCAAAGTTTGAGAATGTGGGTGTTATACATTGTGACATGAACGTTTGAACCATTGCTCCAGACTTCAGTAATCTAATCTTCTGAACCTAAGATCAGGAAATTCTGTCGGTCTGTAGTAGGAGGCAGGAGTCGAAATGCTGCGCTCCATGACAACCGTGAGTTTTCCATGCTCATACGTTTATTCACGGCCTAAGTTCTCTTGCGAATGCTGTGGCTCCAGATTAATTGACAGATGCGGCCGCGTGGTGAAGCCAGGGTCACCAGACGCTGTGAAATTGTGGCTCCCAGTTGAACTTTACAATATCTGACGAAAGGCAAAGACGACGTCACAAACCATTGACTTAAATTGATGTCAACCCAGTACAAAGAGTCACATACGAGCACACCTTTGCTTACGTGGGTGATAGGAATCGACTTGATATGTAGATATGTGGCACATCAATATTGCCGTGCCATCAGCGCCCCCATCAAGGCTCTATCTCTCGTAACTCCGCAATATGAGTTTTGCCCACTTATTAACATGCCGCCGCCGCACCCCTCGAAAAGTGGAGTCCTTTTATACTTAGCTGCTACAATCACGACCACATACTTCTCAACACCATGTCCGACTCGGAGTCTTCTGCGCTACAGTCCGCGCTGACTACTCTTCTACAGTTTGATTACGTGACTAGTACGTTCATCGTCACTCGTGGGAGGTGAATATCACAACTCTATTGCAGTTTCTATCCTTACTGCCGTTGGATACGATTATGGTGAGCTTTGAGGTTTGTTTCAATACGATGTACTGTCTCACATCCTCTCAGTCCTCACGTTTTCGGACGAGGTACAGTGCCACATACGCCCTTCCACAACACAAGGTTTTCCCTACTCATAATTATGCAGGTCGAATACATTTGGGTTCGAAGACTACCGTTTGTCCAGGCGACATGTTCCTGATAAGTTCATAGAAAAAACCCTGGACGTGGGTGTCAATGTTGTTCATTTTTGTCCGTATCAAATGCTTCGACATGTGAGCAGCAAGCTAACCTTTGTTACAGGTGCGTTATTTTGGTCTTCTTAATTTCATGTGTGTCTATGGTTGTTGCAAGACATATGCCGCATGCTAAGTGCAAACTGCTCCACAGAATTTCTGCCGTCGGTGCGTTAAACCCTTCAAATTTTGAAAGTGATTGTTGATCAAGTTGTGACCCTGCCTCAAGTTGGAAGCAGCTTCCTACCTGGCCCCACCAAGGTATTTTTTTCCTCCAGCCCTACCTACTGACGAGAACCCTGGATACGTAACCATAGACGTATGTATTCATCCTTTTCCTGATGACTCTGTCCAAGTCGATTGATATCTATTAAACAGTTGTGAGTGCGTTGCACGAATATCACCCGGTCTGATCTATTCACGAATGGTTCCAACTTCAAGGTGAAATACTCGATATCATCAATGAATGGGCATTCATTTTCTTTTTTGGGGCTGCCGATTGTGAGTTGATATGCAACTCACTTGCTAAAATGTTGAACTATGGAGATTGTAGTTGTCATGGTCCTCCGTGTATGGGCAATGTATGGTCGATCGAGGCTCGTCCTTGGCGCTCTCCTTACGTTGTTTTCCTCGGAGATGGTTGCCACCGTCCTCGCTGTTTCCATAGACAGTGATCCGAAAAAGTTGCCTGGTATGTGCACACTAGCTAAATAAATGGTACGCTGCGGTAACCATCAGTTGGTCAGCGAGCACCATACAAATACTGGATTTTTCATTTTGTGTGCTGCAAGCCACCGAACACAAGTGGACGAATGTGGCTATCATTTTGCAAATCGCGCATGCTGCGGTGGTGTGCCTGCTTGCAATCGTCCAAGTCATAAGGCAGTCACTCCAAATGTACCATGCGACAAAGGAGTGGCAACCCAATCGCTACATGGCGTTGCTCGTCAAGCAGGGCATACTCTCTTTCTTTGCGTACGTCCCGCTCGCAAACAATTCAGTTACGAACCGGACTAGCGATAACTTTGCGTGCTAGTGTCTTTCTGTTTAACCTCATCAACGTATTGTCCGTCTCGGGAACGACCCCAACAGGAGGGCAAGCAATACTGTTGGTCATCCTGGAATACGTGCCCATATATACTCTCACCCCTCGGTTCATCCTGTCCATACGTGAGATGTATGCGTGGGACGCTCGAGGTAGGCATGAGGGGGTTGACACGGGGTTTGGCTTGTCGGTGTCTGAGGCGACGATGGCGTTTGCGGTCGGTGGGCAAGACCAGGAGTTGGATGACGTCGAGGAGACACCGATGGAGGTGAGAACGGCATAAAGAGCGGGATGATGCAGAGGTCTACGGAAAGAGGGCATCGCTCTTTCCATGTCATGCAGCGTTACTCACCTCAACCTATGTGCATGCGATAAGCACATAAGCGTCTTGTGTGAAACCATCCCAACGCTCTCTTGAGTTTGCCCACGTGAATGCGGATGGTGACGGTTTGAACGCACCCCGAATTCTCTGCGCTTCCTGACTTGGCTGATATAACTTTAGCATTGATATCATTTCGTGTGTGATGTGGAGTCTGGCTGAGTACCCATCTCAACGTACGCATTGGTGTTAGACACGCTCCTTTCGAGATCGAGACGTACCTTGATGACAAGCAACAACCACCGTGATTGAATGTGCCAGAGTCGACCTACCTCCAAGGCTATCGGTAGTATTGGAGATACA
>JBBPJN010000740.1:0-10621 GCA_038088755.1 Boletus aff. separans
TCAATGACGAAACAAAAATATGACGAGCTGACCACCGATGACCTCCTCAAGATACAAGAAGGACCTCCCTCAAAGAGGATCTGTGTCTCTACTACTTTGTCCGTCAATTCTGGGCACTTTGTCGGGTTCGAGGACGAATCCGGCTCTGCTTCCTCTGCAAGCCCAGGAGACGAGCCAACAGACCGAGAAGAGGACTCTTCGCAGGGTCAAGTGGATGGAGACTGGGACGGGTGTGGCCGCTTGGAGTTAGGGGGGGCCATCGAGGACAGCGGACGTCTCAAGCTGTTTCGTACGAGTCCGATCTCCACACATGCGCCGAAACTGCCTCAATTGCCAAAACCTTCGACTAGGTCGTTCAATGATATGGGGATTTCATCCGCCTTGGAAGCTGCCCTTCATCGCATGTCCATCCACACGCCTACTGAAGTTCAATCCGCCTGTATACCCCCCATTCTAGCAGGTGCGGGCTGGTGATCAGAAGACTCTACCCTGGACATTTTATTCAAGCTGGGTTCTTATAGGGAGAGACTGCATCGGTCACGCTAAGACAGGTTCAGGAAAAACCATTGCTTTCGCTATCCCTATCCTTCAAAAATTGTCTGCTGACCCATACGGAATCTTCGCCCTTGTTCTGACCCCGACACGGTATGAGGAACTCGCCTTTTATATCTGGTGTAGATACTGACATTTCACCTTGTTAGCGAGCTAGCGTTTCAGATATCAGAGCAATTTGCTGTGCTTGGTGCCCCACTGAGCATTCGTACATCGGTCATTGTTGGGGGCATGGACATGATGACCCAGGCCCTTGAACTTGATGGTCGCCCACATGTAGTTGTTGCCACACCTGGTCGTATCGTAGACCACCTCAAAAGCGGCAGTGGTGACTGGGACCTTTCAAGAATAAAGTTTTTGGTCGGTCGCTTCTTTGTTCTCCGTTGCAGGTATAATAATTCCAGGGTCGGATAGGTTCTTGACGAAGCAGACCGCTTGTTGGCACCCACATTTGCTCCGGAGCTATCATATTTATTCAGTATCCTACCCACCGATCGACAAACATGTCTCTTCACAGCCACGCTAACACCATCTGTTGAATCTGTGGCCTCGATGCCCCCGAAACGAGGTAAAATGAAACCATTCTTTCACCGTACGGAATCGACGTGAGTTTTTAATTCAGTACCCACGCACTCACAGGACCTCATCTCACACCTCCCAGGGTCGAGACAGTTGCCAGCCTGAAACAGTGTTACATTCTTGTTCCATCCCATGTACGAGAAAGCTATCTATTTTACCTTCTCCGCAATCCTCCGGAGGAAACGTTACAACTCCGCCGCGCGCCCCCAGCACCTGCGAGAAACTCTGGGAAAGCAAACGTTGCCAGGTCAAAATCCTCCAGAAAAAGTGCGAATGAAGAGGATGAGATAATTCAACCTCCTCCTACAATAATATTCTGTACGAAGCCTCGCACTGCCGCTTACCTCACGAGCTTGTTGAAGACGCTCTCCGTCCGGAGCACAGCGCTCCACTCTCGCCTTACGCAACGCGAACGTCTGGCATCACTATCGATATTCCGTTCAGCCATTGTTCCGGTTTTGGTTTCAACAGACGTTGGTGCGCGTGGCTTGGATATCGAAGATGTAGCCATTGTCATCAATTGGGACCTCCCGAATGAACCAGAAGAGTACACTCATCGCGTGGGACGAACGGCTCGCGCTGGAAAGGGGGGTGTTGCGATCAGCTTTGTTACTGAAAAGGACGAACAACGAATTTTACGGATAGAGGATCGCATCGGTATGTCACCGCATGATGTCAAAAGTCACGAATTGATGGAGTCCGATATAGGCACGAAGCTTACCACTTTGAAACTGCCAGAAGATAGAGTGTTGGATCAACTGAATGCTGTCTCGACCGCCAAGCGGCTTGCGAATATGGTAATTGTACCGCCTTCCTGTAGTTTTCGACGCTAAATTTTGTTTCAGGAACTCCATGATTCAAACTTTGGGCAACGGGAAGAAATTCACAAGATCAAAAGTCGGAAAAAGAGGCAAGCTGAGGGATGAGAGCGCGACAGGATGGGACCTTATGAAGGCATTGGTAAGACGCCTTTCCAGCGCTTCGGGGAGTCGGACAGCTACACAACCTGAACGTAGAACAGCCTTGTGTGACAATGTACGCCAGTAATCGATGGCTGGGCAATCTGATTGTTCATCGGCATCCTAAGCGCTGATCCAGTGGCCAGTGGGCAAGGGAATGAGCCGTACAAAGAGTTTCCGGTCCAATCAGAGCCCTTGTTGACCCCCCGCAATGGCCATCAAGAACATAATGTCAGTTGTTCTCTGAACGTAAGTGAGCCATTTCGGCATTGCATGCCGTGTGCGTAGATTTGACTCCGCTTCGAGATTTAAACCCAGCGAGTCTCGGAACCTTTCTTATTGCTTGCGGGGCGTTCTGGATCTTCCCCCCTGTCTTGCGCGTCGTTCTCTATCTCGCTGCAGCAGCCCTGGATTTCCCTGGTGTTCAAAGCCTGTATCCCTGACATTCATCTCTTCTTCATCCCACCTCATCCCTCCCTCCAACCAAGTGTTATGACCGATTCTGCCGAGAACGCAGACTGGGACTTTGTGCTCCAGTTCGTCTCCGAACCACTCGACCTCGAGATGCCTGCGCCAGAAAAACCTGTGTCTGGAAAAGTCGAGCCTCCAGCGGGCGCAGAGGTGACTCAGGTACCCACTCCACCGGTATGCGGTTTTCATCTACGAATAATACTGGATACAAGTGTCATTCTCGCCAGGGATCGTTCACCGCGTCCCCGGTAGATTCCCCTGCAGACGAAAATGCGTTGGTTTCGGTATCGACCACTTTCTTTCCTGGCGCACAGAATCATACTCTCCCACCTGATCTTGTCCTACTTTCATCCGACTCAGTGTTCTTCTACGTTCATAGCCATGTCCTCCTTGCTGCATCGGAAAACAACTTCAACTCTATGCTACCACCCTCCGCAAAGGCAAAGTCTGGTCCAATGGGTCATGTCGTTCTTGTGTCAGAATCCTCAACGGTTCTCAATGTCGTACTACACGCCGTTTACGACATGTCTTGTTCTCATTATTCACCCTCATTCGAAACAATCGCAGCCGCACTCAACGCTATGACTGCGTACGGGATCTCGCTCAGAACACACGTTGCCTCGACCACTCCCCTTCACACCCTTCTTTTGTCACTTGCACCCATCTACCCTTTGGAGCTTTATGCGCTTGCTGCGTCATATGACCTGTATGACCTTGCTGTTCCAACTTCAGCATACTTGCTCTCTTTTTCTCTTGCATCCCTCACAGACGAAATGGCCGAACGGATTGGTCCCAAGTACCTGAAGCGGCTTTTTTTCCTGCACTTTGGGCGCGCCGATGCGCTGAAGCGCCTTCTATTGCCACCCCCTCAGCCACATCATCCTACCCCGACCTGTGATTACGCGGAACAGAAGAAGTTGACAAGAGCATGGGCATTAGCTTCCGCTTATCTTGCTTGGGACGCACGGCCTGGTTAGGACTTGTATAATGAGCTAACACACTAAATTGACTCGGAAAGTGATAGATCTGTCCACAAGTACCATGGAATCGGCCCTTGCGCCGTTAGGCGACCAACTCTCCTGCGAGTCTTGCCGGCGGGCACTCCAAGAAAGGCTCAAGACACTTGTCGTACAGTGGTCTGCAGTGAAGGTAACTTTTATTTTTCTCTCTTCGTCTTGATATTTCCACGCTCAGCACCTCTCAGAGAACGATTTAACCGCATTGGTCGTCTACTTCTCGCGGCCGATCATTGGCATGTGGTTATACCCCTCCTCATATCTCAAAAGCAAAAGAAAAGATAAAACTTTCCGACTTCACGTCAAAGCCATGCGGTCACAAGTGATGTTTTTTCTTCGTTGTCGAGTGTTGTTTCCTTTCTCTACACACACACGCACTCAACATTCACATGTGCACAAGGAAACCTGTATTACGGTACTGCACCATCCATGAAGGTGATTCTGATAGGTACAATGCGTGTGAACTCCAACTGTAGCAACATGATTCATAAGATGCTACAAGTTCGATTTGAGATCCCAGACAAAAAATGAGAAGTTGGCAGTGGGAGATATGAATGGCATTATCGTGTTTTGTCCTCAGCCAGAATTGCATCGTTAAGCTCATCCAACGGTGCCAGTTCCTTCTTCTCTACGAGATCAAACTGTACACAAAAAGTGTGTGTGAGCGGGAGGCACGCTATGACGATGGGAAAAGTACTTCATTGATGAACAAGAAAAAGTGACGATAGCTAGTATTTAGATGCGCTAGAATTGCAAACAGCCTGACTAATACATATACCCTCGAGAGGCGTCGAGACATACCTTCAATACCGAGAGCACAGATCTGATCGAAATGGTTGCTGTAGATATGAGCATAGACGCGGAATAACCTTCGAACAATAGTGCGGACAGTATCCTGGAAGTTGCGAGGGAACGGGACGCCTAAGATTAATGGTGGATTTGGAGCGTCACAGAATCCAAGAGACGATCATCGGCACCTATCTTGTTTGGGAAGACATTGTCGTCGTCCAGGATGTTTTGGGCCCAATTCATCAAAGCGTCGACGTACTCTGGAGCTGGAAGCTTGGTAGGCTTCTTGTACTTGACGCCGTCTTCCCACAGGTACTCGTACCTTGCGATCAGTTAGAGATGGACATGGAGTATGCTGGTGTATCTCACCGAGGGCCTGCAGACATGATCGGACACTGGTACGAGGAGCTGAGTCACAAAGTAGGACCTGTACAAATCCCACTACATACCTCCTGCGGCGTACAAAACTCCGTGACCGTACCGTACAGCATATTCAGATGATTGAAAAAGTCGACGGCTGAGCTCGAGAGCAATGAACCATTCAGGATCCTAAACGACGTCACGTCGGACGCACCATGAACAGCGAGCCATTCGTTCACATCTTCACCCTCCGGCAGCTGGACGGCGAGCCTCAAGTTGCCCGATCCCTTGAATGACAGATAGACCGTCGCCCGCTAGAATCAGAACACATGGTGGTCCTTGCCTCACCAGCGTAGCCTCTGCATATTTGCGCAACTGGTACTGCTTCGTGCCCTCGGGTACGTCTTTGCGAGGTTTGAAGGTGCGCGTCTTTCCTCTACACGATAAGGGAGGCGATCCTACGTGTTGGCTTATACCTTGGAAGACATGTTGCCGATAACTCACAGGCCAAAGAAAGAAGACATGGTTGGACTAGACAAAGATGGACTAGGGCGAGTGACATGCGGCGACGTCAGCTCGGATGTCTCCCGAGATTGGCAATGGCACAAGCGCCGTCATCGCCGCCTGAATAAGTAGCGGTCGCGATCTCGAACAATACAGGTCAGGTCTTGACCGGCGACACTATCAGTCTCTTACTCTCCGCAGTCATGTCTGGTGTGGATGTAACTACTGCCACTTTTGGAGTGACGGTCAGTCTCTCAGGGTGGACCATCAATGGTACTTGGAAACTTTGCAAGGACTTCGGTATCACATGGTACCAGGAGTATTGTCAATAACCCCCTGGATAGATTGCTTCGGCGTGGCAACCGTCACAAAATTCGGCAAACCTACCCTGGTGCAGGTGCCTCACAACTGGTACCGATTATCAAGGATACGTCGCAAAGAAAAAGCCAGTCAAACGTAAACGACGGTCATTTTCCATCCTTTTTTGAGAGTGAAGTTGTCTAGGGCTTCTTTTGCCGTCGCCGCTAGCTCGGCGGATTCGAAAATTACTTGTGCCAGTTTGATCTTGGCACCAGCAGCGTTTGGTGTCGACGACTGTGCTACATGAGTTGACAAAAAGCCTCGATATCTGAGAAACATCGTCAAAGAAGGGAAAAAAAGAAGGCAAGAGATTACACACTGTTGGAAGAGAACAGAAAGAACGTCGTCAGTTACCTCTTGTGGTAAATTCGTGCATAGTAGACGCGCCGACGGCTGTTGTACTGGCGCAGGAATAGTTGCTTCGGAAAAGGACGGCGAGTCACGATGCATTTCCGGCCGGTCCTGCGTACTTAGTGGCTTGGGGTGCTGCGTGTTTTCTTCATCCTCGTCTATCTCCATTTCCTCCTCGTCACTACCGTCCTCTTGTGACTTTTCCCGCTTAGCGCTGGGGCGATCTTCAGTGGTGTCACTGTCCCTCTGTCTCTTATCCACGGAAGAGACTGTAAGCTTTCCTATCTGTGCGGCTCCTGGTCGTGCGTGTGCGGAAGTTGGTGGGACAAAGTTTGGATCCTCTCTCCGGGATGTCGCGTACGACTTTGACTTTGCATAACTGATCCGCTGGATGGGTCGTGCGATCTTAGCGCGAGGCGACTACAGAGGAACACAACGGACCATAGGCTTGTCATAGAACACCATGCCTTCGCATGCCCTCATCGCGGTTGTCGCAGCGGTAAGATCGGTGAACACGAGGAATGCCTGTCCTCTCATTTTTGGGCTTTTGGAAGCTACGACGTCGATCACTTTTCCATAGGTCGTGAAGAGGGAGTAAAGCTGCGAGCGCAGCTCCTGAGTGTTGACCTTGTCATTGAGATTGTTGATGTAGAGCGACGTGTTTGGGTTTTGCTGCGACAGAGCCATGTCGGTTACAGTGGTCCGGCCAGAGCGGGGTAATGGAGGTGTAGCATCTAAATCAGGCAGTTTACTCCCACGAAACCACCCACGAGGTTATTAATTGGTGCCCACAACAGACTGAGCTCGTCGTGCTCCCCGTCGTGCTCGTCGCCGTCTTTTGCATCCCTGTGCGCAACACTTGTCCCAGCCGGCACCCTGGGCTTGTTTTGTCGTTACCAGGATCTGTTTTGGTCGTGTTTTACTCCAAAAACGTAACTGGGCAAACAAACGCAAAACCGTACCCGAGCTCAAAACGTTCCTTCCCTTCCAAGTCTATGAAATTTTGACGACTTGCTGCGACGCGGTCAGATGAACAACTTGCAGGTCTCGGAATTGCTCCCATCCTTTCTCGTCCCATTCTTTACGCTGTCGTACCCCACTGCTCCGCCCGCAGAACCTGACTCCTTCCATGACTCTCAATATTACGCTACCGGTATCCTTGATGTCTGTGTCATCGTTTCATGCATCGCTGTCATGGCAGTTTTACGCGACATAACACGCATCTACCTCATGGAGCCATTCGCCAAATGGAAGCTCACTCGCAACTGGGAGAGGTCACAGCGCGAAAAGATCAAGGCTAATGGTGTCCCCAATGGGTCTGTCAACGGTTCATCAGTTACGCACGGCATCGCTAGCCACAGGCATGGAGAGTATGTTCCTCTTACCATGTCAAAAAGAGATGCGCGCAGGATACATAGAAGCATGTTGAGGTTCGCCGAGCAAGGCTGGTCTTTCATATACTATACCTTGAACTTTACTTTTGGCCTCGTAAGTGATCTTTTTATCAACGGGATACGCCAAGAACCCGAGTCTAACGCGATTTCGTCCTAGTATGTGCATCATCACCTTCCCACCCGAGTGTTGCACCCTATAGATCTGTGGTTGAATTACCCTCAAACTCCCTTGGCTGGTACCGTCAAGTTTTATTATCTTACCCAGACCGCCTTCTACCTCCACCAAGTGTTAATTCTCAATGCTGAGGCTCGGAGGAAGGATCACGTCCAAATGATGGCCCATCACATCATCACCATCATACTCATGGTTACAAGCTATGCTTACAATTTCACCCGCATTGGGTGTGTTATTATGGTGTTGATGGACTGTTGTGATATTTTCTTACCTGTAAGTGGTGCTTAAACAACGAGCGGTGAATGATTCTCACTCAAAAGATGCTAGCTTGCCAAGATGCTGCGATATATTGCTCTATATACCCTTTGCGATGCGACATTTACCGTTTTTCTGGTCTCTTGGTTTATCACGCGACACGTCCTTTTCATTATTGTCATCAAGTCTGTTTGGACGGACTCCTTGCGCCTTGTCCCCGAGGTGTGGGCACCAGAAAGAGGCAATTACTTGTCCCCTCTCACACAGAAGGCTTTCACTGCTTTGCTGGTTTCGCTACAGGTGATTTGCGTGTACTCGTTTCCATGTTGTATACTGATCGCTGTGCAAAGGTGCTTCAAATCGTTTGGTTCGGAATGATATGCCGCATTGCGTATCGCGTTGTGACTGGTCAAGGGGCATCTGATGACCGAAGCGATGATGAGGATAGGTAAGCGTGTCGTGAATATTGCGACGCGATGCTGATCAACGATTCTCCATAGGGCGGCCCATGAGGAAAAGGAGGAGTGATCGCGTATTTTGGTAGACTATCCTACACATGTTCGGCACTTAATAGCCAAAGGCTTTCTTTGCATACCTAGACGCGCAATTTTTATACCATAATATTTCGGGTTGCTCGTGAATCCCTGGACGGTTTTGACCCCAAAGGGGTATTTCCTTTTCGAGAAGAAGTCACCCGCTGTGGCCGAGCGCAGCGAATCAAACCCTCGCCTAACCTTGTCCTTGATCGACTCCATCCTTGCTCCCTTCTTATCCACAACCGAGGACTATGATGGCTAGCTTCATGTCGTTCTTTGGCGGCAAGCGGGACTCCAAGCAAGCCGCCCGTGATGCTATCGTGTCCATGAGGCAACAGCTGCAGATGATAGAGAAAAAGGAAGACCACCTCCAGAAGAAGATAGACGAGGAGTTGAAGAAGGCAAAGGCTAACGCTGTATCGAATAAAGCAGGTACGCCATGAGCAATAGACATTGTACGCCCACTCGAGCGACCTCCGCGTCGGACTAGTTGCGACACAGGCGCTGCGCCGAAAGAAGCAGAGCGAAGCAGAGATGGAACGATTAAACGGACAGCGTCTGCAGCTGGAACAACAGATCAACACGCTAGAGTCGGCCAACCTCAATCTCGAGACGATGCAAGTCATGAAGAAAGCGTCCGACGTGCTGGAGCAGATTCATGGGCGCATGTGGGTGTGGTTCTGCCGTCTCTTCGTCGCTCGAACCAAGGGTGCTTTTAGGGGATTGAATGAGGTGGATACTACGATGGCGAGGATTGCCGAGCAACGCGAAATTGCCAACGAGGTTGCAGAAGCAATATCTGCACCAATCGATCAGGTTGACGAGGTAATTGCCATCCTTGACAAGCACTACTGGCCTTCACGACATTTCGTAGACTGAACTAAGGGAAGAGCTAGCCGAGCTTGAGCAAGCGCAATTAGATGAGCGTCTGGCCGCTGCAGAACATGTTCCTGTACACATTCCTTCAGGCGCACGGGAAGCGCGTAAGTGTCGAAATGTCTCGTCCGTCATGAGCAGATCATTCACCCTTATCGTGTTGACAGCCAAACCAATTGCGGTGGAGGACGACGAGGAAGCGCAGTTGAAAGAGTTGCAGGCTTCTTTGGCCATGTAATGCCTGTGATGACATTGTATCATACTCTTGGCAGTTTGGCCTGCATGTCTGGACAGCATGTTCCATCATCTACTACCTATATCCCATCACTTCCATTTAATAACGTTACGCACTTGGTGCTCATTGCTGACTTTGAGACGAAGTGGGTAGTGTACAGGATAATCAATATTAAATTATGCGGCGATGGTCACTAGGCTATGAGTGCAATGGGAAATGCCAGTGCATGCAAGAAGGGAATGTGCGGGGAAAAATGCAATGATAAACGTGCTATGCGGTGTTTGATAATTGGAGGATAATGAGTGATTCAAAACATCAAGCAGTCATGAGGAAAAGCCACGGAGTCCCAAAACTCTACGCACGTCAGAGGTAAAGCGCAAGGAATCCAGAATTGGTAGCAGATCAAGGAGAGCTTCGTCGTGTGGATCGTGGGTCCATCCCTCTATGGGTATACCGTTCGCTGCCATGAATAAATTAAATGACAGCCTAGAATCTACATCGAGCCATGCTGACCTTCACTGACGCGATAACTGATCGGTGAGTTATCGATGAGGCAAATACGTGAGAGATCTTTCTCGATGATAGACAAGTCCTTGGTATATGAACCATTTGGGAGTAGCGTGCAGGACTAGAAGGGACTTTGGAAAGGAAGATGATGCCAAGGTTGCAGACAGCGCACCTCCCGAAAGAAACGACGGGCGAGGATGCCCCGTCCAGCGTCTAACCAGTCAATCACCGGATCCGCATACTCTTGCATGGAGGCAGTGAACACGACCAGGGTATACCATCCAGACACCTACAATAGATCAACACGGCGGGAAAACGTTCCTGGTACGTGAAAATCTACCTTGCGGAGAAAGTAATCCACAAAAGGACGTTTGTATACATGGTACAACGTGCTCCGATCACCGAGGACTACCTCGACTGTGTGGCCCTTGTTGCGCCGTCCAAATCCGAGGAGACCAAATCCGCCAGAGGATAAGGACATGGGCTTTGATGTCGAATGGATGAGAGTCTCGTCCAAGTCGAGCACGAGGGTCTTGGGAAGATGGAAGGGTGTCCTATGAGCCGGCAAAGGAGGAGTGGTTTCTCTGGCAGCTCCAGCTGTTGGGGGCGGATGGGGAGTCGACAGGAATGCGGAGCCGGGGGCAAGTGATGAGGGGGGAGTGGGGAGGGAATCCATCTCTGACTTGGAATGAACTTCGCATA
>JBBPJN010000741.1:0-10616 GCA_038088755.1 Boletus aff. separans
GGTACTTCCAAGTCGAGAACGAACAAGCAGATGGAGCTGTCAGTTCGGTGAGAAGCTCATTGAGGGGTCCGTTACCAGATCCTGGGCGTTGTAATGGAGAATGAGGTATGACCTTGATGCCCCAGGAAAGATTCGTAGACTGAACAAGTCAGCTTTGGATATAGGAGTGAAGTTCACGAGACTCGGAGCAGTTTGGATCAACGGGGAAAGCATGGTAAGCCACGAGATTGACCATCTCTCATGCACTAAATCACGGCATCGTTTGACCAATGGTCTGTCACGAGCCGAATCGGACAGGTGTGTGTTACACCTAGCAGTGGCGACTTGAGTGGCTGTCGGGGAGTGATCGACAGAACGATAGAGTCCTAGAGTGAGAAAATTCAAGTATAAAATACGTCGAGACGTTACCTTGGATGATCATACCTTGATGGAGAGTTGGTTGGTGGAGAAACTGGGAACGGTGACATCTTCGCCACATCTGAGTACTCCGTCCCAATCGAGAGAGTACAAGCCCTCTCCAAGGGGATGCCACGTTAATACATGGTGTCTTGGATGCAAGGATTCTAAAAGTTCCAATTTCCCCTCGCCGAGGTTGCGACACGCCGTGGCAGATTGACCGTGTATTCTGACGCTGGATTGTCGGAGTAGATATACCCTGATGACTACTCCCTCATTTTGTTGTCCAACGTGATGACCGCCTTGGTCTTGCTCAAGGAACGGGATAAGGGATGCAGGGCTACCATGAATCTGTAGATGGAACCGGATCGTATCAGAGAAAGCAAATGTCTGTACGGAGGGAATGAACAACTAGAGGCGTTTTATGTACTTGAGCATAGTTTATCGCACATCCTGATAACATGACTCACGAGACATTCGGCATGCGCCAACCCCGAACCCTGTGTCATTGGTATGGTGCATATGACTTCATACCATTCTTCAGGAGAGGACTTCACAGTAGACATGAACGGTAAATCATTAGGGAGCATAGGCAGATGCGGTCGACTTTGCGGGCGATACGTCAGGGGCACCTTGACACTGAAGGGGACCATAAGCGGAGTTCTATGTCAGATAAGCACACACTTACGTTTCGTTGCCCTTGAAAAAGGATAGGAAGTGCCGTGGATGCGACAATTCAACTGTCAGCGAGTACGAGCAAGCCACATGAAGTTCGCCACTCCTGAAGGTCGGCGGCAAGGCACGCGCATGACCACCATCATCAAAAGTGAGTGGAAAAGCGACCCTAAATGGGATGGTCAGGGGACAGTGTTGTGCGTGAGATGCACTCCACAACACATGGGCCGCAGAAAGAAACGTAGTCGAAACAGGAACCCCAGAAGCGTGGAGAAGAAAGTGACCCTCGAGCTGAAACGGAATCATGACAAGCCCATCTACAAATATATACGGATTGACTCTCACCTTTAGTATCACGGATGTGAAGCTGCTCATGTGACCGAGTATCACATCGCCTTGGACGAACCCACCCCGACCATATGTAGGGTATATGCTGCCGGGATGTTGGTCTCTAAGAACAACGGTAAGGTGGTCTGTTATTCTACGATACACCCCTGTGGGACGTCGTGATGAGGCATGGCCCGGAGTGGACTCAACAGTCTGCTCTCCTGGTAAGAGCTCGCCAGAATATTGCGGCGAGGGAGAAGAGGGTGTGTATGGGGGCACAATGTCGTGCCCCATCAATCCCATATTGCACGACTTGGTGTGATGAAGACTGGTTAGATGTAGTAGCCTCAGGTTTCCGTGCCATGGCCCACTACGTATATAAACAGCGGCGGGGGATTTACCACTGACTCGCTCTTCGAGCGAGGGGAAACGCGCCATATCCGACTGTGACTAGTCATGACTCACTGCTCCAGTTCCCACCCGACGGTTAGAGTGACTCGAGCACACCGTAAAGGAAAATAACCTTGTGCTCAAATACACTGTCACGGAACCCAAATATGGCACCGACGGCGCGGTAATCACAAAGGCTGTACGAACATTGAGTCTATACATCCCCTTCTGATTTGTCGTCCTTGGAAAGTACACTAGGTCCAAGGTCGACAACAGTGTAAAAGGAGAATGTTTTGACTTCGGGTGCCTTTGTCGTTCTAGACGGTGTGCCTGCGCCGTCCTCAGACGGCAACGGGTCGTCGGACCGATATGTATATGACACCATCATGTTGAACTATGTATGTAATCGATGAGTTACTGATTATCTACACCACAAGACACGCACCTTAACGTTGCCCTTGAAACTGGGCTTGATATTAACTTCGCCTCCCACGACGGTGACATTTGCCCTTCTTTCCAGTACGCCCACATTTTTAAGCCGACCGCGTGACGTTTTATCTTTAACACCTCTTCCAGCATCTCCAATTCCAAGTTCATCGTCCTCTACTCCAAACATGTCTTCGTCGTCGTCGTATTCCCATGCCTCCGCGAAGGCTGCGACGGAGAATGGTGAAGTTGGGAGCGACACCTGGTATGATCGCCCATCTGCGACTCTTTGGGGAGATAATCGTACTTGGATCGGATCGTACAACGGGTTGGTTAATGCGAGCTGAAAATGATTACTTGCTCCTGCGTGCATAACACCAGTTTTGGCGTCTATGGCAGAATTCGGAGCCTTGCCCGCCATTCGTTTCGCTGCTCCTGTCTGAGGGAAGCCAACAGTAACAGCAGGCAAGTAGTTGGCCGCCACTAGTTTGATCTTGTAACGAACGGACTGTGCCTTTTGTTCCGGCTTGATCAATATATGTCTACATGCTGGACATCGTTTTGAGACTTTCGAGTGTAGAGGTATCCGATGCGGTCGTAGGTCGCTTGAACAAGAAATAAGTAGCTAATTTGCCTAGACTCAATGACATTACCTCGAACGCGGTGGCGTTATCCAGCTGTTTCCCCAGCGTTGTTCAAGCTTGGCTACCTCTTCGACAGTCTCCAAGTGTCGGACAAGCTCGACATCTGCGTCGTCTCCACCGCCACCCAGCTGATTGAAGACAGTGGTTTCCACCCGACTCTTGTACTCCGGCATCTCGTCCTTGTTTGCTGTTCTATCTCGGCCAGCACGACTGCGACCTAGTGGGTTGTACTTGCCAACGCCGGGTATGTCACGAGCGAGGGCAGCGGAGGCAGCGGCTGTTGCAGATGACGTGTGTAGGTGGTGAGATGATACTGCTGGCAAATGCGATGAAGACGAAAGAGACGATGTACGCAGAAAAGGCTCAAAGTGCTCTTTCAAACGTTCAAACTCGAGTGATTCCGGGGCGGAGTCTTCAAATTTTTGCAGCTGCGCTAAACACGTCAACTTAGCGAGACAAGGAGCGAAGTAGGCACCGATTCCACTGACCTGCGAGCCCAGTCGGTTTCTCAAACGTGATATTGACTTCGGCAGAGTCCCAACGACAATGACCGCAATACAGGAAGTATGGAGCTTCTCCGACGTTGCTCAGCGAAGCAGAAGGTCGACCATCGCCGTCATCTGGGGGGTCGGATGCTACTACAGACAAGGTGGAGCGGCAAATGGGGCAAGAGAAACAATTGCGTGCACATCTTTTGACGATGAAACTGGACATCCGTACTAATCAATGGCAACTCACCGGTTCTTTTCAGCCCTTACACTCGCACTAGGGACTTCGAATAAGCAGTTTGGGCAGTAATAGCCACTGACTTCGACAGAGACACATCGATTACATCGGATAGCGTCACATTCTTCGCAAAAATAAAGGTTGTGTAGTGGGTGAAAGCTTGCAGAGGAGGAAGCCAAGGTCGGCGGTGGCGGAGTCTGCAAGTTTGACCCAGACATGCAAGGGCAGTAGTATCGGATACTTGGCCACATCTGGGACGCGTCGTCTGTGTACAAAGCAACAAGTGCACTAAGTAATCAGTCAGGAAGATGGCAAGCACAACTTCTTACATAATCAACAACTACCAAGTACATACAAAACATAATCCTACATGGAACAACAATCGCTTCGTTCTCCTCACAAATCGTACACGATTCTAGCACCAACCCAAGGGTAGGGATAGTTGTGTTGGTACCAGTTGCGTACGCTGCGCCTCTCAGCGATCCGCGGGATCGTGGCATAAGATCCTCCCAACTATGAAGAGATGTTGAGCAAATGGACGGTGGAAGATAGGCCCTGGACGACGTACTACAACTCGGTAATTACCATCAAGGAAATCAGCAGAGTACCTAAAGTTGACGGTTATTGTACAATCGAATGGACACCGAACGAATCTTGCTCACCCAGGGTACAATTGAGATGGAACAAAGCCTTCAAACTTATCAAGTATGGTCGACGTCCATTCCCACACACCACCATTGTGTCCCTGCCCACTGCGGCTCTCTACCCCAGTGGTAGCACTAAGCCAGCTCATTAGTAGCAGTTGCTTGAGCGAATACGAAATCACTTACGGGACGGGATGCCAGTTCCTAAATCCGATATTCGCACCACCCTCGTAGCCGCATGTAAACTTATCCATGAACACGCGAAGTTCTGGTTCAGTGGGGAGTCGTCCACCCTTGACGCTCGCATATATTGACAGGTTGTCGTAGGAAGTGAGAACAGGCCAGTCCCAAGCAATAGTCATTGGCACGGGTCCGTATAGCGTACGGACTTGGATCTTTCCATCACCGTGTTTCACCCAGCTAGCAGGGAACACGACCCTGTCCTTCCCGGAACCCGTGTAGAATTTGAGAAATTCACCATTGGTGACAGGCCACCAAGAGATTCTGAAGGCATCGATGGAAACCTGGCGAGACGGGCTCTCATTGTCCCAGCCAAAGACATGTCCTGCCACATCTAGTGCTTTAACAGTATCATCACCTTCCATGTCATCAATGCCGAGAGTAACGGTAGTAGCGTCAATGACGGTGGTAGGAGAAGAAGGCTTAGGAGCAGCATTCCACGAAGCAAGCAATGATTCCCATGGGGGTATAGTGAAATCTGGAGGAGGAATTGTTCCACTCCCACCTCGCTGGAGAAGCATGTACAATAGAGTCTGATGTCGAGTCAAAAGGACATCCGGAGATGAATAATGGCAAAAAATACCTCAATGTGCAGCCCCTCGTGTTCATATGTCATAAAGAGCACCCGGGCGACTTTTCTCGTCAACTGGATGGTGCCGTTGGATATATCAGCGTACAGCTTCATAAGTCGCTCTCGGACGCGTTCCCCGAACGAGACAATGGTACTGAGCGAGGGCCAGTCCTCGTCGTTTTGGGGAACTTTAGAATGCGGCTTAATAAGATTCTGTTAGCTTTAAAATGGAAGGACAACGAAAAAAACAAACATGGCATTTGGTTGGGTCGTCCACATTGGGGTCCATGCCTCTCTGATTGGTTACTTAGTCGTGTAAAATATGAGGTAAGACAACCTACTTCAAAAATAAACTATGTTGCACGTCGCGAGTATGAATATTAATCCTCTGGTAAACAGAAATGAAAAACCCACCTTGAACTCCTCGGGCTGAGTATGAGGTTCCTGGAGCAGACGGGAGAGATGAATATCCAGGAACGCAGGAATGTGACCGAGATAAAACAAGCAGATGTGACGGAGGTCAATGGGCTTCTCGAAAAGCATGTACGATGGAATCATCCGGAGCGTGACGAAATCCCATGCTTTCCAAATTTCTTGCCAATCTTGTATAGTCGGAACACCAAACTTTTTGCCGATGATTTCATTAGTAGGAGTGGTCGGTGACGGCAGTAGGGGAAACGCGAAGGTTGGACGTTCTAACAACCACAGCGAGTAGCGTGACGAGCTATCCATCCATCGCTGGATAGGTCGCAGGCCTGCGTCAGTGAACAAGACATAGGCGTCTCTCTCCGAATACTAGAAATAATAAGCATCGAGGATGCGAGGATAGAAATATTCCTACCTTCAGTGACATCTCGATCTTGATGAGTTCATCTTTCGAGAAATACACCTCCTCATGGGTGCCCGGGATGATGATGTGATGAGGGTGTAGGGACTTAAAGAATGCCTTATGAGCACCTAAAGCAGCGTAATCAAGGAAACCCCGACCCGCAGTACTTCAAATACACTCACGACTGTTTTCATCATAAAGATTGGTATATTCCCAATTACCGAGATCAAATAGTTCCGGGTCACCGAGAGCGATCCCGGCTGCCTTGAGACCATTCATGATGAAGTTTCTAGTGTGGCCCTTGGGATCGTTGTAAGCAACCTCGATTTCCTCACGGTCGTTGTCGTGATCGAGACCCAGCAAAAGAGTATCTCCGTGACCAGCGCGTAACGGCAACGAGCGAAGGAACTGAGCATCTTCCCCACGAGAAAAATTGCCAATAGAGGAACCCAGGAAGAGCATGTGAATCTGGAGTTGTTCTGGAGCAGATGGCTTCGCTAATTCGGTATCATTTGCGATGTGTCCAGTGGGCGCAGATGATCCGAGGGAAGGGTCTTGACGAACACTCTGAAGCGCATCGCGTTCAACTGCATCCTGTAGGCCGCCTTGGAGCACGAAAGCGACGCCGTTTTCATAGGTGCCAAGCATGCCTTTTACCTCGATCTTTCCTTGCATAGCGGAACCTACATCGGAATTGAGTAACTGAGTGAGAGTCCGTTGGATCTCTCGTTCCTCGAGATCGAGCGCAAAATATGTCGCAGGAGGGGCGGCGGGAGTTCCTGACAACAAGCCGGCGAGGGCATGGAGTATATGAGAAGTCTTTCTCATGGAACTGGGCAACGTATTAGCACCCAGCTTATTGAAAGGCGAGTTAAAATGAGACGACGAGTTGTGCATAACTTGGACAAAGGTTGTTCCGAGTGTGAAGAAGGCTCCAAGCGTGACAAAAACTGGGCGTTACTCACCCTGCACCGAGCTCCAGCAAGACCTGGGCTGGCATAGCTTCAATGCTTGCCAACGAACGGCTTTGCATGATTCGCATGATTTCGGAAGCATGCTTGTGGAGTATTTCTTGCTCGGCGCCAAACAAGTAGTACTCTGGCGCATCTGTGGTGATTTGATCATAAAGTCTGAGACCGCGCTCGTTGTAGAGAAGCTGGGTGGGCAATGATTTTGCGTTAAAGGGTGTTTTAAGACCCCTAGCAATGCTGTCGGCGATGCTGTACTGGGGATTATCCATGCCACTTTGGCAATTTCGGATGTCAAGAACGTGGACGGCGGCGTTTGCGTCACCCATAGTCAAGAGTGGAAGGTCTCGCTATGAATCGAGTGTTACGACGAGTGACATCTTCTGCGGGACGACACTTCCCTTTATTAGGGCCACAGAGTGAAGGCTCCACAGGTGCTGAAGTAAGCAGTCCCCCACAGAGGACAAGGTTAGATCCGAATGATGTCCGACGAGTTCACATGTACACGCCTCCGCTGTAAGTCCTTGCTTTCTTAAACGGTGACCAAGGTATCGCCCAATTGGGCATCAAGACACCGATGAAACAAGTTATCGCATCAACGGACGAACGTGGTTAGTCAGTTCTAACTCTGGAAGTTGAGGACGGCAATTCACTTAGCCTAAGTCTCGATATAGCCGCACCTTCGGGAACCTCCCTTATACTAGGGCTGACATTATGATCGAACTCAGAGCAAAATGGAAGGAGGACTGGAAGCAAGCCGGCTGAGCTGTCATGTGTGCTGTCACAGCTCAACGAGAGATGTCGGTCTATCTTCGTTGGAGTGGGTGTAAACGGCGCGGTTTGATATACTCACACCTGAGTCACGCAAGATCGCGACCATCTTGCGATTGCGATAGCATCTCTGCACAGCATCGTGATGCAAAGTTCCACGCCCGGCTCATTAAGGTGAGCGGAAGGGATCGCAAGTTACTCTCTCAAGTATGTAGTACTTCGCGAGGCACTCTAACGCCATAGATATTCACGATCTAGGCACACGGAGATTAAACAATGACTTATCTCGAGCTGTATGATATTGAGTGTACGTACTGCGATACGGCCTTCGGACGCGATGGGCCTTCACACCGCTTATCTGTAAGCGCGGCACCAAGTAAATCTATGGGTCTTTCGTTACTGGGCCGCCTAACCGGCGCTCTGGAATCGTGCAAAAGCGTCGTCAAGAACACTTACTCATGCCTCGGAACTGATGATTAGGTCTGTTGGAAAGCCTGGTCGGGGTTTGAGATTACCAATACAGGCTATTGTCTTTTCACGTGACTTGGACGTGTGGGAAAAAGCTTTGCCATCCTCAGCATTGCTATATCCCACATGAGCAAAGTAACACATTACTTTTTAAAAAAAATCAATTTCTGTCCATTGGAGTGCAATACCCTATGTCAGACAATACAGAGACTAGGTAAGAGGGCACCTGTGCCCTTGCCACATTCCTAGTTTTCTAAATACACTGATAGGTAGGCTATGGATCTTTCTTCTGTTATGTGAGGCATAGTTAGTGTTCTGTAGGTGACTTGGATGACAATGGAGGGACTCAAGATACTGTCCTTGGGTGATGAGAGTGGACTAGGATGTACTTTCCATGAAAGGTGTGGATAAATGACTAAAAATGTCCCTAAGTAGAGTACTCAGACAGATGATGAAGGAGGATATGGATGGCTAGCCTGACAATGGCTAGTGAGCAACAAGGATTGAGGATTGAGCTTGGACAAGGAAACAATGATGAGGGCACAGGCTATGTTAAATTGTGTACAGTGACTTCCAAAATTGAATCAATGTTTTGCAATTTTGGAGTATTAGCTAAATAACTCAGGAACATGAACAAATAACACCAAAGTATAGGTGAGTAGTAGTAAGTACTTGCTCTTGGCTATCTACTACAAAAATAATTATGTAATTTGAGTAAGTATCTATGGAGATATGGTCAAATTCAATAAGTAAGACATTGACTCAATTTTGGAACTATATATTAAACATATAGATTTGGCCAATTCTAGTACTTTGTATGACCTCCTTTTGTTACGGACACCACTAAAGCCTTCACCTTCCTTACCCATACCTTCATTTTCAACCTTAGACAAACTTTTACTTTCGGTCGTCACGTGACCTAACACGTGATCATGGGAACAACATGTGACTTAGGTCTAGACCCTAACACATGCCCACTTTATCTCCCCTTATCTATTCCCATGGTAATCTCTGTGTCTTCTTATTCCCACATTCATTTCTGTCTACTTCTCTTCTCTTCTTTATGATCCCTGTTATCTTACTCTCATGCTGTCATACTTAATATGTACTTCTAGTCACACCTTATCTTGTATGTACCTTGGTCCGTGTGCGGTCCTTCGTAATATAAAAGGCTGGTGGTTTGGGCTGAGATCCCTCAGTCTAGTCCACTTGTCACTTATGCTCTATTGAGGGGTGATTAAGAAGTAGTACTCAATACTTCAGTACTCGGAAGACCGGTTCAATCTAGCCTGTGGCTGGTATCTAGAGGGTCGTGCCCTCGTTAAAGCAAAGGTCAACAACCAAGTGTGAAGCCAAGGACCCTGGTGTATAGCCAGACCTTAACACTTGGACTAGACTGGTATACATGGCCTGGACTGCAGGGCAAAGCAGCGTTTCCTACTGTGACTATCTATAAAGGGAGTACCTTTCGATTTATCCGTTTCTCCATCATTCGAACTGGTGTATAAAAGACCCAATTTTCAGGGTTAAGAGACGTTCCGGCTGTTGCTGAAGATTCCATTTTCATTCCTCCACCATTGATGCCTTTAGACGAGCCCCTAGGAAGGGCAGCTTTGTGATCTGCTAGTTACCATTTTTGCATCCCCTCCATTGTGAGGACATAGTCTGCGCTGAGGTCATGCTCGGTTTGCGAAGAGTGACTCAGGGACTGTTATGGGTCAGCTATACACTGAACACCGATGCTTTGCACTTGTTTTCTTCCTTTGCTTTAACGTGGGCACATTCCACTAGTCACCAGTCACGGGCCGGATTGAACCAGTCTGCCGAGTACTGAAGTGATGAGTCTGGTCCTTAATTACCCCTCGTATGAGCGTAAGTGACAAGTGGATTCAACTGAGGACTTCAGCCGAATATACCAGCCTTTTTATATTATAGCAGTCTGCGCACAGACCAAGGTACTGTAAGATAATGTGTGAATGTATTATGCTAAGTATGGTTATATGGTAATGGAGATTAAAGAAGAAGGTACACGGCGATCAAATGTCAAGCAGAAATGAAGGTGGGAGAAATAGAAGACACAGAGATTACCATGGGAGTAGATAAGGAAACTAATGTGTTACGGACACACCACTAAAGCACCCTACACTCTTTACACTTTCATTACCCTACACTCATTTCGAACTTCAACTTCGTCTTTTAACGGTCACGTGACCAGTACACGTGATCGCGGGAAACAACATGTGACAGGGCTAGACCCTCGCCACAGACCCGCATTATCTCCCTTATCTATTCCCACGGTAATCTCCGTCACTTCTATTTCTCACCTTCATCTCCGTCTGACAGGTGATCGCCATGGGCTTCTCTTCTCTTCGCTTCTCTTCTTCTCTTCTCTTCTTTTTGATCCCCGGATGCTTCTTATTTATCATATGTCCTTATTTAGTTAGAATACTTCACACCTTATCAGTAACGTACCTTGGTCTGTGCGCAGACTTTGATAATATAAAAGGCTAGTGTAAACGGCTGAAGTCCTCAGTCGTTTCC
>JBBPJN010000742.1:0-10603 GCA_038088755.1 Boletus aff. separans
CGCCCAGTGAGTTCCTTCAACTCCTTCAGAGCTGCCTCGCCCTTGGACACGTCACGACATGCAATCCACACTTTGGCGTTCTTGGCAAGCAAGACCTGGGCTGGGCGTGAGCATGGGCATAGACAGTAAGAGTGCTGGACTGACCCTCGCCGTCTCTTTACCGATCCCAACATTTGCTCCCGTGACCAGCGCGACTTTGCCTGACAGGTCTGGAATGGACTCTACTTTGAAATGAGGTCCACGCTGCGGGAAGAGCTCTATGAGAATCGAAAAGGCTAGACCCATGAGTGCAAATGGGTGATGCTAATGGTTGGTATTAGTATCCAGAGAGTCAGCTGTGGATCGGGGCTGCTTGGTACACTTGAAACGGCCAGACGACACCCACGAGCGTGGTAGACAAGCATCACTGAGCCTTTTGCTTGGGTCTAGTTTCCTGGTAACTATCACTTTGTCAGGAGTAATTAACCAATCAGAGCTCTCGTCGGTCACCAATTGTGCCTACATTTGAGGCACCTGGCACACGCGGTCTGTGAGACCGTCATCGTCACCGAATAAAAGTGCCGCCTGAGGTGCCTGCGGCCCAGAGGCGGGCCCAAGCCTAGTGAATTCCCAGCCTGAGCGCCGACTTTTCCTCGTTTTTGGTTGACTTCATACCTTATCACAAGTGCCACTTAAGCTCCACGAGCAGGTACTTAAAGCTGGTAGAGCGGCATTGCCAGCCCAACTCGATGCACTGAATTGGAGCGCGGTATCTTCGCTGCAACCTGGAGTCATAGGTCTGCAAAATAAACTTCAGCCTGTTCAACTAGACTCAAAGGCGCGAGCCTACTATAGTAGGTGCGCTTCAAGGTGGTTTGAAGCCCAGGGTGACTGGAGTCAAGGTATCGCGACGCGGTATCAAATTAAACAGATCTGAAAGCCAACTTCACCGCGATCATGCCATTACGACTCATCCGTTCCAAAGTTGGTGGAGTGGATCCACTCCAGGTTGCCATTTCCACGACAGCCTTGGCCAAGGACCTTTTGTCGACCCTCCAGTTTCCACCAGCGATAGCAGCTGCTTCGGTCATTCTTCTTATATTGGAGACTGTCCAGGTCAGTACTATGCCGTTGAACACTGTTGTTCGATTACAGTATCAGGTGTCATGAGAGGATGACGTTTTCAACTACTGTGCAGAATATACAGATGAACAAAGCTGGGTGTGTTTCCCTGGCTCGGCGTGCAGCACAGATATTAGTCGACATAGATCAACAAATGCGGGGAAGGTGGGACTCGGCGCCTGAATGCCTAGTGCAAAATCTGCAGAAATTCGAGGGGTAGGTCATGATTTCTTTAGCTCGTTCTGGCCATTGAGACATGGTGTGGTGTCGCCGGCACACATGACGCTAGGACCTTGAAACTCATCCACAACTTCATGAGGAAGCTTGCTGATGCAAAGTGGAGCGATCGGTTTCTCCGAAAGAGTTCGATCGAGGATGCACTCGCTGGGTACACCAGGATGCTGGACGATGCTGCACAATCTTTTCAGGTTGGTCTCGTCTTGTCTGGAACTGATCGTATGCTGATGGTTACAATGAAGCTTGCTACGCTCATTGACTTACATTATACCGTTGGCATGTTGTCGCGAAGGAACACCGATGATACTGAGACCCAAGCGATGACCCGATTCCAAAGAGAACCTCCCCCAGCTTATAAGACGAAGCAGATTCTCGATTCGTACGTGGAAGTACCTGAAATCGCAGAATCTGAATCAAGCGTAACTACGATCGTCGATGTACTCAAGATGTCCACATCAGCATCCGAGTTGTCCCTCTCTTCGCAATTTAAGGAACCAATTACTGAGATTGCCACGGATGGCATCCAAGATTCCTTGAACGACCACTATTTGCCTGAAGAGTTGTCCTCGTTAACATTGGATAACAATCATGGGGTACCACTCAAAGATCTTTGTGCATTACAATCGCATCTCACCTATTTTGCCAGTTCCGAAGATACCATCAGTCCGAGATTATTCTACGGGGTCGATCATGCCTCAAGGGAGGTTGGTGGGCGGGAGGAACGGAAGTGCAAGTACAGGGACAACCTGCGCTCATCAAGAGATATGATGATACAAAGGCCGAAGCATCCAGGGTGAGCAAACACTTTGCATGCAAGCAGCAGTTGTAGTAAAATTTCTTTAGCAATGGCTGAGAGACGTCAAGATGCTCCAAAACTTGTAGTGAGTCCTACATATGATTGGTATCTCAAAACGTCATGTGACGAGTGCAGCCACCCAAATTTACCACAGATGCTGGGCTTTTCGGACAACAAAACCCCAACCCCATTTATACTTTTGTCGAATGGTAAACATATTGGATAGTTTCGTTGTTCAAAAGAGTACGTACTGACTATTAGGTCAGTGAAGACACAAACGCCTGAAGCAATCGTGCGGGAGATGCTCCGGACGGCAAGCCTTGCAACGTGCATGGAACTCATGCTTCGGTTTGTAAGCATTTTTTTCTTGTGGGGTGATGTATCACTTACCTTTCGCACAAGTATCGTGACCTTGTTGTAAGATGTCTTGAGTTGGCCCATGTTACCTACTCCATTGATCAGAATGCCATTAGGATACAGCAATGTACGTTCAGAGACAGTTGAATCTCACGGACGGCCAGGTACAAGACTTTTTTGAGGTAGCTCAGTATCATTTTTGGCTAGGACCTTTTCTGCAAGGCTGAATCTTTTAGGCTGCCGGATTCCGCGTAGATTCCCAGAAGACTCTTGTTGTGGGCTTGCCCCCACCACGGGAAGGGAAGTGGTATTCTGCACGGAACTATGGCCTAGCGCACACGCTATTCAACGCTTGTCTGAAGGTACGCTATTGCTTTATCCTGTAGCTGCGACTTGTCGCTTATCCCTTTCCAGATGTTACCCAATCAAGGGAGGGTCACCTATTCATATGATGAATGTGATGAAGAGGGTTAGTTTTAAACGTTGTTATCTCATTCGTCACTGACGTGAAATAGTTACCGAAGACATGCAAAAGAAGATCAATCATCTTGTAACTCTTGCACGATCGCTCCTGCCAAGTGGAAGCCAACAACCCCTACTGCCGTCAAAGCTCCAAGAGCTCATCGAGGATAACGACTCTGATGCCCCTTCCTTAACGCTGCGTCAAGTCCGCAACCTCACTTTTCACGCGGGCGCCCATGAGCATACTTGGTATGAACGCAGCGTCCCTGCTTGCAAGTTCTCCGTGGGCGACTTGGGTTATATTCCTCGAGGAAAAAACTGGAATTCATTTGTCCGCCTGAGGAATGTTCTTGAAGACGACGCTGGAGCACTCAAGCTGTCTTTCAGGGAAAATGGAGAACATTGGTGTTGGGAAAACGTGCCAATCCGGCGGCAGCCACTCCAAGCGTTCAAATTGCCGATGAACGTATCGGGGCGCGTGGTTCGTGTTTAGCTGTTTTGGTGATGTTACTGACTCAGAATGCAGGTGGCAAGTCGCTGTGCCTCCATACAAACAGATTGACGTTGTTGTAGTCCACGAGGCATTCGTTACCTGTGTTAAAGATGCTTGGCAATATCTACTTGAGAATGGGAAGAAGATCGCTGAAAATGCAGGAATCAAACCTGAAGATATTGTACTTGGTGCGATTTCGTCACATCGTCCTACTGGTGAGAATTTGCTTACCCGTTCGCTAGTAACCCATGCTGGGACGCATCAGGATTTCTATGTCAAAGACTTCCGACCCCAGCCTTTCGGGATGCACCAGAACGTGAAGGACCCTCGGTTCGTGGCTAATCCATTCCACCACCAGCAAACGCACGGGTTCCACCAGCCTCCTGGGTTTGGCTTCCCTAGCCGTCCACACTTCAATCAAGCTATGTTGCCATCGATTGTGTACCTTTTCACGTCGCTCTCACCATCACAAGAGCCTTATTGGTCGTCTTCTCCGGTGTGCATGATGCCGGGAAGTGAGCGCCCTCCGCTTGATCGGCAATTCACGTGTAAGATTGGATAGTAAGCGTCATGCTGCTTCTGGGTTGAAGATCCCCTCACGTACTGACCCACACTGCCAGCAAAACAGGGTTCCTAAACTATGTGCAACTACATACTGAAGACTTTGAAGTTCAATGATACCCATGTCGAGTGCTCGTTTGCAAAGCATCTACTAGATACATCATGTATGTTGAAGATACCCTTCAATTTAACTTTGCCTCGATGGGATAATTGGGGTCATGAAACATGGAATACCTGTACTGGAGAGACAGAATCTGTTCTGCTTTCAAAACTGGTTGGCCATGTTGGTCTGGAATTATGAAACGGCCAGGTATATGGAACCTTGGCATGACTCAGGCGTTCACAGGAAATCAAGTAGTGTACTACAGGCCCTCCACTGCGACACCCAAACGCCCTCCTCCCCCGTCTACATGAAAACGGTGAAGACAACTCGAGCCAGGCTGTCCCTTATAACTTTGTCACCTGTTCCTCCGACCATGCATAAAGCTCCTTTCCAAGCTGCGGATCTTGCGTATCGGCATGCGGTGTACCGATGCATTCCCAAGGAATGAGATACTACAGTGATGATACTCATTTTGTGGCTCGATGGCTGACGCAGTGGACCCAACTCGCCTCTCCACTGAGCCTTTCAGCGTCCAGGGCAGCGTCTGCATATAGCTGAGTGAGGACGCGATGTGAAACATCCCACAACGTCCAAGTCTAAATTTAGAGACCACAGTATGTAAATAAGCATTACATAGAATGAAATAAAAGCATACTGAGAATTGCTACCAGAAGCTGGTGAGATGACGCTTAATCTCGGTGTCAGTTAAGCCTGGTGACAAGCAAAAATTTGAGAGTTGTGCAGGGAAGCGCGAGGGAGAGACAAACCTGGGTGGAGAGCAATTGAGACGATGCCACCTGATCGTGATACCTTCTGTGTAGCTTAGTGCAGAAGACACGATGTTAACCTATGTATGATGAGGGATGGATGCTTGTGCATGGCATTGGGCATTAACCGGAACCCGCCGTCTTGCTCTGTCCATATAATCTGAACGTGTGGTCAGCCCTCCTCTTCAGACCACCCACGAAAGTGTCAAACTGGAGGTTGCCAAACAGGTGACCTTGTAAGGCAGTGTTCACGACGCGGGCGGTCCACCCAGGGGATGAAGTGGTGGTCAGCGTGAGAATGGGCAATACTACAGGTAAAAGTGACTGTCAACATTTGTTCCAAATTGCAGGTCATATCCATCGTCTGTAACCATATCATTTGGTGGTTGAAAGACGCCACTTGTACACTGTTGAGCCAATCGGAGAAGAGTTGGCCAATAGTGTACTTACGCATTGTTGAAAAGTTGGGTTTCTCGTCTGTAGAGAGAAATCAATGACCAAGTTCAGATGGTCGAGAGCACGTTTCCTCGTACTGCAAGCACTCTTCCACAGACTGTTTGATCGATATCAAGTTTGCCAAGTCAAGTTTAAGGTGGGCATCCCGCCCTGTGAGAGCAGATAAGCCAGACCCATTGCGACAGGGTAGTACTGTGGTACTAACGATGCCGAATTTGAAAACTTATTCTTTTCAATTCAATTTCACCTCGATGAGATGTGTGACAAAGGCGTGGCCCACGGAATACATGTACTACCAGTGAGACAGAGTTGATCTTGGCCAACGAGTCTTGAAAAGATAACAGAAGAGTCGGTCTGATATTTATCCGACGGCCAGCCTAGGCGAGAGCTGCCGACAGGCTAAAGATGACTTGGTTGATCATGTGAATGACCTACTCTGGACTCCCGGAGTAGCCATCGTGAACAGGTCAAGCGAACGGAGGTACTTAGAAATGAGCTAAGCGCAGGAGTCGGGCGTCGGATTTGATTTCCGATGGAACATATGGGGGAATCGAGCGGCAAGAGGTGATCCGCAAGAAGGTGGTTGAATCAGGCCTGAGTCTAGAAACACACACCGATCATCTTCGCGACGGTGACTTGCGTACATTTTTTATGCCGAGTCAGCAGCGGCCCGTATTGTTGTCCTGAATGCGCTAATCGCGTGGTACTGATTATGGGATCGACAAGGAAAGTCACGGAGCCGATCTGTACTGTTCTTCCCGGCGACCTGGGCGTCGTCTTCCTTGCTGTCACGGTGCCGATGAAGGACCCTGCCATCGCGGACATGATCCGGAGCTGCAACGAACTTCTTTATAATTTTTTTCCCGTGCAGGGAACAGAACGGAAGTGATATAGTAAACGGTGGAGGCAACCACAAAAAGCTGAGCGCACAGACGGTATGTGCATACATAATGGGCATCGAGAACTTACCCCGAGACGAATCGCATAGGCTACATTGACAGCTGGGTTATGATGGAGTTGAAAGTAGGTCCCACGGTCACAAGCGTCCTCTCCAGTGCTTTGGATCGCACATGGCAGGAACATCAACTTTTCCTTATGGATGAGCCAGAATGACGTCGATCATACCGATCATCTATGGAAGCGCATGTCTGTGACCATGGTACCTCCAAGAAAATGTGTATCCACTCGTGAAATTCAAGAACCCCCGAACACCTGATCACGATGCAACGAGTGCGGGTGTGTTATCTGAATAGCTTCTCAAGCGCTCCAAGGCTTACTTAGCCAGGGAATAACTTGACCGCTTCTGATGTTGGTGTGCTGTCCTTAGTATCAGTATCCATGAGACGACGATCTAGTAGACATTACCTTCGGAAATAATGCTGTCATGTCATTTCCAACGCCAAAAGCATGTTGGCACTAATATTTTATGCAGTGGTCGCAAAAGAAAGGGAAGAAGCAAAGAAAGCAGAGCACAATTGTCACGGTTGTCAGTTACATACCATAAAGTTGGTTTCCGCCGCTGGTGATGGCAATACTGGCGGAGTTACTGAGTGTGCATGCTGTGGGTATAATCAAGGGTTGCACGGATTGACCAGAAGAGAACCCGTGAGTCGTATAGTCGTGGTGTGCTGTATGGAGCTACTGACGCTTTCTCGTTTTCAGCATATCACTGAATTTCAGTAAGCTATATGCAGTAATCAAAGAGGAGGCCCTCAGTGGAGTCGGGGAAAGCAGTATACTACGCGCCGAGTGCGCTGTTCAAGGCACTCAGCCAACTCCGAGAAAACTGTGTTCCAGTTGTTGTCGCGAGTGCCCAGACTCGGATGACCATGTTTAGCCATGTTCACGCTCCCGACAAAAACAGCCATCTCACTTTCTGTGGCGAGAGCAGCACGAAAGGAAACCGGGCAAGCCAATAGATGAAGTAGAACAAGAGAGCCCAACGAGACGGTAAGTGGAAACGAGAAAGAGACATGCATGGGCTCGCAGGGTCGATTAGATTAGATCAAGTGGTGTAAGTGATCACGTGCCGTCTCGCCTGAATCAGACTAACTTGGGAGGGAGCTGGCACCAGGCACACCAGAGGCTGGCACTCTCTCGCAGTCCGCCCGCCCACTCGTTTACATCACCATTTCCTTCAGTAGACAGGTAAAATGGCAGATGCGTTCGATGTCATTCCTTTCGAGGTATGTACTTTCAAGCTCGGCCATACCGCACTTTGTATCATGCCCTCGCCCAGGATATCAGGGGGGAGTGGAAGAAATTGGGGTCCGGTTCCTTTGGGAACGTCTACAAAGGTATGTTGTGGTCTTTCATCCCCTCTGCGATGCTCACAAGCACCCCAGGTTCCTACTTGGGAATCGACGTGGCCATCAAGGAGGTACTTCCCTCAAATGACTATGACGTTGCCAAGTATTTCGAACGAGAGTGGCGGCTTATGAAGTGAACCTTTCCTCTCGCAATACTCGTACATTGCTCAACTCTCCTCCAGGGAAGCCCGGCACCCGAATGTTGTTTTATACCTTGGACTTTCCAAGGCACCACCACCTGATGGTCGAATCTTCATTATTTCCGAATATATTGAGAATGGTAAAGTGCACACAGTCGTTAAATATTTTATACTGACTTCTAAACCAGGCAATCTTCGGCAATACATCTTCGACAAGAACAAGCCGTTTCCCTGGCGTCTTCGCATATCCTTTGCAACGGATATCACGCGTGCTTTGGCATATCTCCATGCACGTAAATGTATACACCGAGATTTGAAGGGCGAAAACTTACTTGTCACCGCCAACGGTCGTCTCAAGATCACTGACTTTGGTTTCGCCCGTATCGCGGCGCGAAACGAGGAAGAGAGCAAGAGGCTCACGTTCTGTGGCACGGACTCGTACATGTCTCCCGAGATCCTGTTAGGTCATGAATTCAACCTCCCAACGGACATCTACTCTCTTGGCATAATATTCTGCGAAATCGCGTCTCGACGACTCGCTGACGACCGTCATTTCAAACGCACCGGTCCTACATTTGGGATCGATGCGGACGAGGTACACAAGCTAGCAAACGCAGGATGCCCACCTGCTTTCCTTTCTCTTTGCCTAGACTGCCTGGCCGAGAATCCGGCTGCGCGCCCCACTACACGTCATATTCTTGAGCGTTTGCAGGATATCGAAGCAGAGGTCCTGGCTCGCCCAGAAACAGAGGATCTTCACCTAGGCAGTGTCAAGTTCATGACAGGCGGGAAGCGACCTACGGCCCCTCGTATTCCCAGTTTTGGCGTTGGAATTGGGAAGGATATCAGAAACTCAACGCCAGCGGTGGCAGAGGACATTATGGCAGCTCTGTCCAGCGGAGAAGAAGACAGTGACGAAGAACTTGCGAACGCCGTGGAAGGCTATAATATCACCATACACCTGAACAGCGATTGGAGTAATGGTGGGGCTACTAACGGTAGGTAATCCAACCCGTGCTACGAATGCATAACTGATACATCTCTCCCAGGGAATAGCGAGAACAGCACTTCTCCCCTTCTCAACACCACGTCGAGCACGTACTCGGACTACAGCACAACCGCTGTTCGCGGACATGCGGGAAACGCCACTGAAACCGTTCCACCATCCCTATCTTCAATTCTCACGATCCGACCCTATCCAGATCCGAATGCTACGTCGGATCCTATCACTCCGGGGGCGACATCTTCCACAGATGACAGCATGACGCCTACTAGCTCAGACTCTATACTTTCGGTTCAAACGTATCGTACCGCTCAATCATCTGTTCCGTCCACGACTAGGGCAACCAAGGGACATTCTTCCATTCGGTCCTTCCCTATGTTACACAG
The DNA here is from genome assembly GCA_038088755.1 of Boletus aff. separans. NCBI lineage: Eukaryota > Fungi > Basidiomycota > Agaricomycetes > Boletales > Boletaceae > Boletus > Boletus aff. separans. The sequence goes on from JBBPJN010000742.1 coordinate 9,172, forward strand.
ATTCACATTAATACGGCCTGGCGCAAAACGTTCCGGATCATCTTCGCCTGCCAGGCATCCCGATGGAGGCTGGAATCCCCTCGAGTTGTTCTTCTCGAGTGCTCTTCTTGTGCAGAAGTGTGATATTTGTGCAAAGAGGATTGGGTGGAAGCCTGTCCTGGAGTGTGACGATTGCGGACTTCGGTGGGTGGATTCGATGCCTCGGAAGCAGAAGGACTATATCTGACGATGCGGTTGGTGCGCTGACCGTTTCTTATTTCTTCCATCGACAGAGCACACGTCAAATGTGGAGAAGTAGCTCCTCGGGATTGCGGTGTCCGTCCTGTTCGACCGGCACAGCAACACGGGCACGGCACCCCATCGCCATCGCCGCTGTCCAAGGGGCGACAAAACCATAATCCAAAGCGACACTCTGTTTCTGCCGCTGTGACTCGATGAATGCCGTCATACATAAACAGCGATAAGCACGCAAGCAAGGCACTCCTTTAGCTGCCCTTTTTTCTTCTTCTTTCACTCTTGGGACAATTTTACGTTCTTTAATCCTTCATACCCTCTTGCAATGAACCGTAGTCATGATCAGCACGAATACCATCCCCTTGTGCACCTCCTTCCTTCCCAGTTTCCTCGATGTTGTAACGTCCAGTTCAATCCAATATCCTCGTTTCAGGGCTCCGTAGAGATGGGAACCTCAATGCTTGTTTCGGAACGCGGTCAATCGAGCAATTTGCAATCCGAAAAAGAGCCCGAATCTTAGATCGCAACAAGAGACACCGCGGCGAAGGGTCGAACTGCCAGCCGACTTACTTTTTCTGTTGCGAATTCAGTGACGCGATTGTCATAGCCTACAAGGCTATCACTTACGTGGTACGTCTTGAGCTTCTGGCGATTCTGAACGCGTAATTTTTTCCGCGTGGTCTAATGTGCGCGGAATTTCTGGATAGACCAAAACAGGGGTTGTTATGACGAGCCCGTTGCCCCGCCACCCTGCGTATAAAACGGAAACCGTCAAGGTTTGCAAGTTCAACAAAGATGTATGCTTCACTTGACAGTGTTTTCCTCCTCACGCCGGTGATCGCCCTCGGCTGCGTGATTTGTTACCGTCGCGTCTTACGATCGAGACACGGGCTTCCGTTACCTCCAGGTCCAAAGCCTCTCCCATTTGTTGGCAACATTCTCGATATCGATCCTGAACAACCGTGGGTCACATACGGCTCATGGCGAAAGAAATATGGTGCATGGTCCTCATGGTTGCCCTGACTATTGCTTAGCTCCTATCTTTGACAGGCCCCATCGTATACTGCCGGCTACTTGGCCAGGACGTCGTCATCATAAACTCGAGTCGGGTCGCGAGACAGTTGCTGGACCAACGATCATCTACGTATTCTGGACGTCCGTCCACATGCACCAGCAAACTGTGAGTGCGAGCGCTTCT
>JBBPJN010000743.1:0-10590 GCA_038088755.1 Boletus aff. separans
CCACCCCTGGCTCTAGAGTCACCTTTAGGCGGCATGTTCTTTCAGATGGAGGAAGAAAATCGGTGGGAAGATGGACGTTCGGGTGAGAGTGTAAAAAAAGGGGTGGCGTGTTGTATTATACCAGAGGCGAATTTGTGTATGTTGTGCCAGGGTTCCACGTACTGCGGTCATTTCTGTTATCGATTGGTAAAGGAAGTAATAAACGATGTCTATCTACATCAAACAGGAAATGCCCTTGGGGGAGTTTCAACCAACTTATGATCGCCGAATGCGTAGGTCCTCCAGCAACAAATGGTTGACCATGGCTACCGTTCGGGTCGAAACAGGTTCCTTTCCAAACTCCGTGACTGGCAAGATAACGTCTGATGTACTGCAGAACGACCGAGACTATGCTCATGCTCGCAGTGACCAACAACTCACCTCTGCATTTAGAATCACATCCTTGCCTCCTAATACAACAAGCGTTCTTTTGGGGTCACGAGGATTTGGAATCTCTTCAAACCACAGAGAATTTGATAGCTAGTCAGAATGACGTTGAATTGTATTCGCAGTGCCTAGTTCAGTTTCTACGAAGTACCTCATCAACAAGTCTAGACCCTGGAAGGAGGGTTATACCACAGGTGGAGCAAGTGTGATGGTGATCGCACCGTAGAACATCGGCCGTACAAGAAATTGTAGCACTTGTCTGTGGAGAATTGGCTCCGCATCGCGCCGTACTCATTGATAGCAGTTAACTTACCCCAACAACAAAACGTGACGATGTTGGGTTGTACAGGTATTACGATGGGTCGATCAGAGGAGTCTCAGAGAAGATCACAGATGAAAATCCATGAAAGAGAACGATGGGGCGACATCCACGAACAAGGTCCCAGGTTTCGGGTATACGAATGCAATGCCTGAACAGAAGGCCAGTGATAAAAAATCAGGCGTCAGTCAACGTGAGACTCACTCCAGGCCATCATAGTAGCCAAATCGTACACTGTGAACCAGTTCTAACCGTCTTCTAAACACCCAATTCGTTGGAAATATACTGCATACCAAACGAAAGGTCTGAAGGTGACGTTAAGCTTGTCGAGCGTGAGCAAGACGGGTGCCCATGCTCTCATGCATTCACGAGATTCTATAGTCTGAGGCAGCCCCGAAACGGATTGGACGAGACTACAGCAAAATGTTAAATGTTAAAGAGAAGCTAGGATGAAGTAGTAAACGGACCAAGGGTGGTGAGCGACAGAGGGAGTGTGCGCACGCCGCACAAGGCGACTGTAAAACAGAGTGTAGACCTTAATCTAGCGAATGACCAGTGTGGCGAGCCAGAGTGGGAGGACGAGGGTGTAGGATATCGGGTGAAACCATGTGAGCACTGAGCAGACAAGGAAGAGAGATGGCAGTGATGTGGATCAACACGTGCCATCCACCCCCCGCTTCCGATTCTTCCCTTGATCTTTTTCCTTGACCAGTCATGCTCCGCAACGCCCTCGCATCGGCGGCACGTCCCGCCCTCCACCACTCTGTACGTCCGTCTTCACTGAAAAGAACGCCGACTAACACCACGCCAAGAGAACCGCAACTACCCTTTCTGCCGGTTTTCCAAGGGTTACGCAACGAGTAAGTCATACATCGAATGCCTCACGTATCACCTTACATCCCCTAGTCCCCAACGAAATATGGTGGTGTCTACACTGTAAGCACCCATTCCACACTTCCCCACCTATTCTTTATCCCTCTCATCAGGTCACGCTCATCCCCGGTGACGGTATTGGCGCCGAAATCACCGACTCTGTCAAGGAGATTTTCGACTATGTCAACGCTCCCATCGAATGGGAACAGTACAATGTTTCCGGCATGTCCTCTGCAGGCGAGGATCTCTTCAAGCAGGCCATGGAGAGTTTGAAGCGCAACCGCGTCGGTCTGAAGGGCATCCTCTTCACCCCCATCTCACAGTCCGGCCATATTTCTTGGAACGTCGCCATGCGCCAACAACTCGATATTTACGCTTCTGTGGTGCTCTGCAAGTCCTTGCCTGGATTCCCAACTCGTCACTCTAACGTCGATTTTGCCATCATTCGTGAAAACACTGAGGGTGAATACTCGGGGTTGGAGCATCAGAGTTACCCCGGTGTCGTTGAAAGCTTGAAAGTCATGACGAGGGCCAAGGCTGAACGTATTTCTCGTTTCGCTTTCGACTTTGCCCTCAAGAACGACCGCAAGGTGTGCGTTCATGATTTACCCTCCCATTCTCAAAAATAACCCCCTGTGATTCGCAGAAAGTCACCTGCATTCACAAAGCCAATATCATGAAGTTGGGCGATGGACTCTTCTTGAATACCTTCCGTAAAGTAGCAGAAGAATACAAATCTGCAGGTATCGAGGCGAACGACATGATCATTGATAACACGTATGTCTACCCACGCATGCCACGCCGATTGTACCTCATTTTTTCCCTCTAGTTCCATGCAGCTCGTTGCGAAGCCAAGTCAATTCGATGTCATGGTGATGCCTAATTTGTACGGCGCAATTATCTCCAACATCGGAGCAGCGCTTGTCGGTGGACCCGGTATTGTCCCTGGTTGCAACATCGGATCGGTACGCGCACGCCTTCTTGGTATTTAAGGATCATCGCTCAGCGTGTCTCTAGGATTACGCTCTTTTCGAGCCTGGTTGTAGACACGTAGCTTCTGATATCATGGGAACAAACCGTGCAAACCCAGCAGCCATGATACTCAGTGCTACTATGATGCTTCGACATCTTGGGTAAGCGTGTCCGATTTATCCTCCAGCTGTTTGATGAAGTGCGCCGCAGCCTCGATTCCATTGCCAACAGCATTGCGAGTGCAACATTTGATGTCATCAATGCAGGCGAAGTTCGCACTGCCGACATGGGTGGTGAGTCAACCGTGCTTCCGGTTTAACTCTGCTCGACATTCCCAGGTGCTGCGACGACTTCGGAATTCACTACCGCTGTCATTAAAAAGCTATGAGTGGATTGAGTTCCATTTCTTCCGAGTGATGGGGTACCTGGGATGGTGCATTGACCTGTTACATAGATGTAGATACAGCGACGTATTACTAGAGTCAAACCAGTACCTTCCTTTAGCATCCATTAGCATTTTTTGAATCTATGCAACTCAAGGTAGTTCGCAAAGTTTTTCTTCGTCGAGTCCAAAATCCTCATCAAGGGCAGCCTCGTACTCCTCCAAAGTCCGTGCCTTTTTCGATGGCTGTTCTGCTTGGCTGTCACCGCGCTGGGGATCTGCAGTGGGAATATCCGACGTGTCTCCTTTCTTCCTCAGAGACAATATACGCTCACATCGGACCTCCCCTCTCTTTCCCCATCCGTCCACTATCGGTCTGAATTCGGCATAAAGGGAAAACCCGATCTTGTTAAGTTCTCGGGGCGGATAACCTTCTGCCAAAAGGCGCAGCGCGCCGATTATGTATGGGGTGGTCTGTCGAAAGGCACGGGAGATGTATGAGAACGCGGTGCCTGGAATCGCAGGCGAGCTGCTGACGAGTGCCCTCCACTTGGACGATTGGGTCTTGTAGAGTGGTCTGTCAGTCTGTGAGATTGCATGACGAATGGTCCACCGAAGGCGCACGTACATTCTGTGTAGTGGTCGCGATGAGAAGGGCGAGGTGTGCACGCTCAAGGACAGTATAACAAACTCACCGTTTGCCCATCAAATCGACGTATGGTTGTTGTCCACCCGAGATGGGATCCATCTCTTTCTGCCTGTTTTGGTCCATGATTCCAAGGGAGACACCCTTGGCGACTGCGTTCATCTCCGTGTACACTGATCCTGAGCGACGAAAGAGATGTCTGGTGATGATCGACCATGGACAGGATGACGCACCAATGCTCAGAGCTTCTTCCCTCTCAAAGCCAAGACGCTCCGCAACGATCGTTGCCCATGCAGTCATGAGCGGTGCGCGATTGACCACCGTGCTCTTCACTTTTAGCACCTCATCATACGCACCAGCACTCGACACGGCTGAACCGAAGAAAACAAAAGCACCAACCTCCTCGTCCAAGACGTCATTGAAATCCATACTCCCATATGTCGACGCTTCGTCCAGCGGCGCCTCGGGCAGGAATTCGTTTAAATCGGCATCACGTTTACGTTTCTTTGGTGTGATCTAAGCGAGGCGAACAACCCTTAGAAGTCGTTGGACATGGAGAAGGGTGGGCGTACTAATGTTTGCACGGTACTGGGATAGCTGTTGCTTGATGACCCTGCTACGGGCTGCACAATGCTATCGCCCTCTGACTGAGGTTTTCGGGTGGGTCTAGAGTAACCGGCCTTGCGAACAGTGGCGAGGACGAGCCTTCGAAGGTCTTTGTCCTCGACTCCGAGCACCTGCAACTTGGCGTCGTCGAGTTGGACCAGAAGAGCAGGTGTGTTGTGTTCCTTGAAACTGGGCTAGGATGAGCAGGATACTCGAGTCAAGTCAAGGTAGAGACAAACACTCGGCTAGCTACGGCCATCGCTTTTGGCACGGGAATATCGTTGCTCGTCAGAAGCTTAAGAAAGTCGGGCAAGGTCAGCTTCTTGTCCATGACGGTTCATCGTCCGGGTCAGGAAGCTCCAGACCTATTGTGATACTTGGGCATGTGACTCATTTGATCGAGCTCGCAACTCGAAAACTCTTGACAATCCACAGAGTAATAATATTAGAGCATCTGTGATTGGTATAGTGACAGTGTTGCATTCTACTTATTCTTTGACTACTATCTCACACGGCGTGCAACTGACCTCACTTGTCCAGGCAGGTGGTCTCAACGATGATGCTTGTCACACGGTAAGGGTCTATTCGATAGGGTGAGTCAAGGGACACAAGTCATGTGGAGAAGGACATACCAATGTTGGAAGCGGGACGACGGTCTTCAAGGTAACCGTACCCCTGGGTAGCCACGTGTCTCGGGATGCGGATGGAAGCACCACGGTTAGCGACACCGGAACTGAAATTACCAATGTGACCAGTCTCGTGACGGCCTGTGAGACGAAGTTCGTTGTCTTCACCATAGACAGCGATGTGCTCGTCGTGACGCTTCGCGAGCTTCTCGATGGCTTCGTCAATGTGCTTCCTTCCTCCTGGCTCACGCATAGGGAGTGTGCTGTAGTTGGTGTGGCAACCAGCGCCGTTCCAATCACCCTGAAGAGGCTTGGGGTGGAAGGAAACCTTGACACCCCACTGCTCGGCGATGCGAACCATGAGGTAGCGTGCCATCCAAAGATGGTCGCCCATGGCAATGCCTTCACAGGGACCAACCTGAAACTCCCACTGAGCGGGCATAACCTCCGCATTGATCCCGCTGATATTCACGCCAGCGTAGAGACAGGAACGGTAGTGAGCCTCGATGAGATCACGAGCAAAGACCTTTCCGGTGCCTAAAACGACGGTGAGGGTTTACCGACCGGATGGAGCAAATGGATTACCTGCACCACAGTAATAGGGACCCTGTGGACCAGGGAAGCCACCCTTTGGCCAGCCGAAAGGAGTGTTGCCATCGGCATCAAACAGGGTGTATTCTTGTTCGATACCGAACCAGGGTTTGGCATCCTTGGCGAGTTCCATAACCTTTACAGCATGGTGGCGGTGGTTTGTCTTGTTAGGAGTACCGTCGCTGTTGTAAGTCGCTGCGAGGACAAGAATATTGTCGCCTCCACGGAAGGGGTCCTTGAAGATCGCAGCCGGACGGAGATAGACATCGGAGTCGTTGCCGGGAGCCTGGTTGGTGGAGGAGCCATCAAAGTCCCAGATGCGCAGCCGACCGATGTCAGTAACTTTCTTGGAGACAGTCTGGTGAGAGATGAGTCAGCAAAGAAACGACGGAAGAAAGGAATGAACCAACGGTGGTCTTGGAGCGGAGACCACCATCACCATCGATCCAGACATCTGGAGGAATCTGAGTAAAAAGAAGAGGTAAAGAGCAGAAGGAACATACACTCTGCCTGGATCTTTTCACCTTGGGGAAGAGCAAGGTAGGGGGCGAGGAGATCGTTGCGGTAAGTGTATTGAGAGGAAGACATCTGGGAGAGAGCGCGAGATCCGTTGATAGCGCGGATCGCCCTTTAAAGCTGTGGGGCGATACACGCTGTTGACATGTATTTGCGGGAATCGTGATTGGCCGATAAGAACGGGACATCCAGACTGCCCATATGGGGTTGGTGATAATCAAATGCAAGATCAGAAAATTATTATTTCCCTGCTCTCGTCCGTGCTGCCCTCCGTCGACGTCCACCAGCCTTGCTCGCAGGTGCGCGTCCCGTCACCACTCCACCACCCTCACCCGGCTCACTCGTCTCTCCGTTCTCTTCCACTACTTCCTCGCCCGACCGCTTCCTTCCCACAAGGCCACTCACCAGGGACACAAACCACGTCGTCGAAACGGCAGGAGGGGTTGCCGATGACTCGTCAAGCAAGCGTACCTCCGCCCCGTCGCACTGACAACGCATATATCCGTCAATCTGTCACCTGGTAGCATCAGCTGACTTACAAGATAAACTCCGTTGCCATCCACAAGCACGTCGATCATTTTCCCTGGTACCATATTGCCCTCTTCGTCTATCCGCGGTCCACCGCCCAGATTCACCTTGACCTGCAAACTTAATTGTGTGCCTGTCTAGCGCCACTCTTCGACACAACACACCTTGCGCCTCCCCTCCAGTGGCACCATCTTTGGTCCCCATGCTGTCAACCTTGCTTCATGTATCGTCTGGCGCATCCTTTCAAGGTCCCGTCTGTAGTTCACCTTCTGGACGAGATACTGCAGACCGCTCGTCAAAATCACCAAGAATGCCAACACCATCTGCAACTGCTGTCCAGCTAGCCGTTCATCATGACGCAATCACTGTACTTACCACAAGCCCCGGTCGGAACCTCGAGTAGTAGTATCCAGTGCCCCTCCATTTTGGAACGCCATTCTTGTAGAAAAAGTCATACCTTGTACCCGACATTAACCGCGCTGCTATTCATCATGGACAACCACACTAACCGCTTGCGGCCCTCGGGACTTCTCAGTATATTGGCAATGATACCCAGTCTTGCAAACCGTTCTTGAATTCCTTTGACGCCCGGATTCTTATCAGGACTATGGTAACATTAGCGATTTTGTGGAATCCCTAGGTGGACATATCTGACTGGAGCTGCATGCTTTTCTTCCGGTATGCTTTGTTGATCTCCGCAAGAGTGGCCGTTGGGGAGACATCCAGCAAGGAGTAAAACGTCGTTCCCTTGCCTGCATAGTACCACGACAATCGTATTTCAGCCTCGAGACGTGTGCCTGACATTATTATAACGCACCTTCGGATGCTTCCAGGGCGCTAACAATGTCAAAAATTTCATGGTCTTCCTGAGATGGATGTCTGAATATTAGTAACTGTCAGCCAAGCACTGTCCCAGCTCACTTACTTTCGTCCACCTGAAGGCAAGCCAACCTAGTCAGGTCGTTCGTAGACTCCGATGAAGACACGACTCACGCAAACACCACCGTCGCTAGTGCAGCCAGCAAGGCGAAAAAGAGGGCAAACCTCATTTTGTCGTCGTATGAGCCGCTAATGCCGCACTAAAAGGGAATCGAGGTATCACAAAATGCGCACCAAGGTTGAACGCACAAAGTCCTGGACGTGACACGTGACACACGATTCGCGGTTCAATAGATTTGTCAATGTCAGCTTCTGCTTTCAACTTGAGCTACAACTTTCACTGCGGGATAGCCGTCTATCATGGCGCCTCGTAAGAAGTGCCTGGTATGTGGGTCCCGTCAATGGCGGAAGAATGCCGTTGGCTTGGTCACCTGCGGTGAGGGTCACGTTCTCCAGGTGAGTACTTTCGGGGCCGGGTCAATCATAATTGGGCACCTTCACCATCCATCATAGCACTACATCAATGAATGCGAAGAAGCAGACGATGTGGGCACACGTATGATGAAGAAACGCACTCTCAGATCTAATCGAAAGAAGAAGGAAAGGGCGAGCAGAGCGGATCCGAAGCGTACGCTCTTCTCGGCCCATTTGTGGTGTATGCTGACAACGGGGATCCAGTCTACCACAATGACAGAGCCCGTTTTCACTACTACCAGTGTCTCCAACTTCTCTTTCGGAAACAAGTAGCAGCATTGATAGCACTCTGGAATCTCCCTCCCGAATTTGAGGTATGTCGGGTCTTGAGACTCGCCAGTATTATGGGCATGTTCATCGCATCAGACAATCTGCAGGGACCTGTGGGTATTCCATCTTAATCTCCTTCCGAGTCCACTACCCGCAGAACCTTTCCATTACTTTCGAGAGCGGGAAGGGTATCAACGTGAACCCGAGGAGGTTGGAAAAAGGGACCGTAGTCGATCGAGACCTGAGAATGAGGAGAATACTCACTCGACGGAGAGCGCCGCTGCGGTGCCTGACGCAAATCTCTCCTCGACTGAAGACGATATACTTGCCCCGGAAATTGCGGTGCTCTTGGAAGAGAACTCCGAAGTCAGTTCGTCGGACGGCGAAACTTCTGGTGACGAACCTCGTGCTAGGAATAACATGAGCGCTTTATCCAAAAATTCTTTCGTAAGCCGAGCAGATCGACCTGAGAACACGGTTGCAGTGCTTGTTCTTGCGTGCTGGACTATTCGCCTCCCGGTCGTTTACATGGACTTCATCAAGTATGCCGTGCTGAAACCTCTCCTTTGTTATCGTGTCTGAGATGGTGTTGACCCTCACCCACAGTGCCATTGAATCACACTCGCTTCCATACCTCGACCATGTTCGCTTCTTCCCATCGTCCCTTACGCGCCACCTCACGAAACATGCGGTTCAGGCATTGTCTCCTCATGTATGACTTTACGTCCACCTGTTACGCCAACGTTAATTTGTGCTGTGTGTAGAATGCGCCAAAAACTATGTCGTTGCATCGCCTTGTGTCTTGTCTCGCTAGCCGATGTTGTGAAACTTTTGATGTCGCCATCCCGGAACTCAATGCTGCTCCTGTCCTTTGGCGTGTGGTGCAAGAATGCTTTTGTGGAACCCGTACGCTTACTCGTTATATACAAATGAACCACAGGATGAAAATTTTGGTTAGCGATGCTGTATGTGCTGACAAAGAGGGTCGGAAGCATGCTTTCTCCAGGATTATCCCTCCAAGTGTCAGGCGCTGCGGACAACCAGAAGCATGACAACGTTCCCCCTGAGATTTCCCTGATTGCTACTGCCATTGTGGTGCTGAAACTCGTGTACGGCATGGATGGGAAACAGAGGCAGGGACCTTTTGTACAAATAACCAGCTCGGAGGCTGATGGTGTTCTAGGCTCCCGAGAAGCGCAGATGACGCCGCGTGCGCATTCCCTGCCGTGACTGAATTCTTGGCGGCCATCAGGGAGGCCAATCACATGGAAAGCTGCATTAACAGGCATCGGTTTGGCTCCCGGGCGAAACTGTTTGTCATGGCACCTGTTGTTCGTGTCGTGGCACTAATCTCAGTATTGCAGGTCTGTGTGCGATCTAGATGATGCGGACCTGGACGAATATCTTGATTTCTGTCAAAAAGTATTAGTAGATCCGAAAAAGGGTGGTGAGTGGTGGTCTCATCCCACGCGGCCCAGGACGAACGTGACACTGGATGCATATGGGCATACGCAAACAGAGCACCGCGTTATTAACAACTACTTTCCATTGGCGAATGGGACACCAGACGAGATTCAAGGCGAACGACGGGGTCCGATAGGACGGGGACATTTACCGACAAAGAGGAATAGTGGGGACATGGGCATCCTTGAACCAGGTGACAGGTACACGATTTACGATGCCAAAGACGTGCTGGGAAATCTTTCGGAAGATCTAAAAATAGTCATTGAAAGGTCGGCACGATGGGCGGGGACGGATTGTGATTTTGTGTGCAGGGTGGTAGAGCGATACGAGCGACGGCTAGTGCGGTGGTGGCAAGACGGGCGACAGGGACGGAAGGAGAGGGATGATCAGGAGGAGGGAGATTAAGGGCGGCCGAGGAGGAGGTGGCTGGGGGTCCATCGATGTCTCTCTCACAGATTGCGGAGGACATGTCCGAGCTATGTTTCAGGCCATGGAAAAGAGATCAATGAAAGCCTCCTGAGTCACACGTCGACTCGGTGCGAGCGGGCAACTGTCCGCACTGGGATTTCGCCTCGTTGTCGTTCTCTTTGTCGTCGCTGCCGGTTAGTAACTCGGTAGGGAACTGCCGTGCCGCACTGTGCGTCACCATTAGACCTGTTGGGACTCAGTCAGTCCCATTTGTAATGCTCTAAACTCCATCCGCAAAGTCTCCACATCGCTCCTTCCTTCCCTACCACCACCAGATGCGCAGACTAGCCTCCGTCCTTGGCGCCTCCTCCAGGCGCACCGACAAGTCCGATGCGCCCCCGTCCACCGACGACGCTGGTCGACCCCGTCTCGTCCAAAAGAAGTCCAGGGTCTTCCTCTCCCTCTCGAGAAAACACCTCTCCTCGACAGACCCACCGTCCCTACCTCCCCTCGTCGCCAGCGACCTTGCAAATTCGTCCTCCTCCTCATCCAGCGGCTCAACTACCCTCCGCACCCCCGACGACGACGGTCTCCCACGCACCCCCAGCAG
>JBBPJN010000744.1:0-10588 GCA_038088755.1 Boletus aff. separans
ATCCGATCTCATGTTTAGCCATGGAAGGTGATGCAGTTTGGGCGACGTCGAGTGTCCATGTCATCAAATATCTTCGAGGCAAAGAGGTATTTACGCGCGTTCTATCCCTGTGGCCTTCACCAATAGATATTAACAGGTCGCCCGGACTACCAATCCACTTGGAACGCCACTAGCTTCTGTGGTCATATTTGGATCTCTCTTACTCGCCCTGACGGAGGATGGTGGTCGCATGCTTGTTTGGGACATCTCGCCGGACGGTGAGGATAGCCCTTCCCAAGCATCGCCTTGCGCCCATGATTTTACCCTAGAGCCTTCATTTTCTTGCACTATCCAGTTTGATATCGGATTCACCGCAGTTATAATACTCCATCCCGCAACTTACTTGAACAAAGTACTGGTAGCTAGCAGTGAAGGTGACCTGCAATTGTGGAATATACGGACTCAGTGAGTGTCTTTCTCTGTGTATTTGTGCCGCGCATATGCATTCTGTTGTCAGGACATGTATACACAAGTTTTCGGGTTCAAAACTGCTGACCGCACAGGGCTTGGCAAATATGACATTCTCTGCAATCACAGCATTAGTCCAATCTCCAGCAATCGATATCGTAGGTATTGGCTTTACGTCCGGTGAAGTATCCGTGTATGACATACGCGCCGACGAGAGGTTGATGAGGTTGTTCATGGAGGGCAGCGCGATCAGAGGATTGTCGTTCCGCAGTGGTTAGTGCTCCGCCTCCCAGATTTCCATTTTCCTCACCCTTTTCCACGTAAGATGGACACCAAGTCCTTGCTTCCGTGTCTTCTCACGGGCATCTGGCTCTCTGGGACTTGAACTCTGGCGGTCGCCTCTTGCATCTTATTAGGGGCGCTCATGACGGCGCCATCAGCGCAGTGCAATGGGTGCCCGGCCAGCCAATTTTGATAACATCTGGTGAAGATAACTGTGTCAAGGTATGACTTGATACATCAGTGTTCTAGCACCTATAACCATAGACCAGCAATGGTTGTTCGACTCACCCACCGCCGCTCCACGGTTACTCAAATTCCGCTCGGGACACCATGTCCCACCGCACCTGATTCGATACTATGGGGAAGATGGGAAACAGTTATTGACCGCCTCAGCTGACCGGAGCTTGCGATATACTTCTGTTGTTCGCGACTCGAGGTCATTTGAGATGTCGCAAGGTCAGTGTGCGATATTATTGTGGGAGGCCGAAGCGTTGATATTGTTTCGCGGCAGGCTCTCTTGCCAAGAAAGCTGCAGTGCTCTCCAAACCTCTGGCATCACTGAAATTTCCAGCCATTACATCTATTGCCCATTCGACGATGCGATCAAAAGATTGGGACGATGTACTCACAGCTCATACTGACGATCCTTTGGTTCGGTCCTGGACGGTGCTGAATAAACGACTGGGAAGGCATACCTGGAATTACGCCGACGGCGCCAAACGAAAATCTTCATCAGGTTCTGTGAAGGTATAGAACATTAGTTACTATACGAGCCCGACTTAATCAAATCCGCCTAGTGCGTCTGCGTTTCCGCATGCGGAAACTTTGGAATTGCGGGATCTTCTACAGGAGAAATTCATATGTGGAACATGCAATCCGGCCTGAAGCGGAAAGTGTTCAAGGTTGGACCCTGTCCTCAAGCAGTCACAGAACGGTTGAACGTTACTTCTAAATCAAAAACCAATGAGAGATGTATTACAGGCTTAGCCACGGACGCTTTGAACCGCCTCGTTATTGCGAGCACATTGGATGGAACTATCAATGTGAGTCTTCACGTTACCTTGTCCTCTTCAAGATATTTACCGAGTCGGTGTAGTTTTTCGATTTCCATACTACTAAATTGGACTACACATTGGTGCTCTCCTCGTCCGCTCAATCCATGATGCTGCATCGAAATTCTGGACTGATGGCCGTCGTCTGTGAAGACATAACAGTGCGTGTTGTTGATATTGAAACAAAGCGGATAGTCAGAGAGCTGCTATGTGGCCAAGCTCGAATTCTTGACATTGTAGGGATTCTCGAATCGACTGACAATACTACTCGCTAACAGCCTCCAGGCGTTCTCGCCAGACTCACGCTGGATAGTAACGTCGTCCCTCGATTCAATAATACGGACATTTGACATACCAACTGGTACCTTAATTGATGCTTTCCGTACACCGAATATCGCAACAAGCATCGCGTTCTCACCCACAAATGACTTTTTGGCGACCGCCCACGTGGACAGCGTTGGGGTTTTCTTGTGGGCAAACAGAGCACAATTTGCGGAAGTCACTCTACGAACGGTGTCTGAGAGGGATATTACCGAGGTCTCGATGCCATCGATGCAGGGAGATGTTGAGGACGATGGTATATTTCAATCTGTCAACTCCATCGCGCCTTGGCTCACGTGTTTGCCTTCAGTCCTGGAAGCGTTGACTGGGCTAGCAATAGAAGATAGACCTGTAGACGTCTTCTCCACGCCTCCCCAATTGGATGGGGAGCTTGTTACTCTGACTCTGCTACCCCGATCACGATGGCAAACACTGTTGAATCTTGAAGTTATCCAAGTACGTGCTAACAGTATTTTGGCTCTGCTCCCGAGTCAGTTGAACGGGACTGTCATAGCAACGAAACCAACCGTCAGAACCACCCAAAAAGCCTGAACAAGCCCCTTTCTTCCTCCCTACATTGCCCGGTGTCGAGCATCGATTTGCTATTGAAGAGAAGAAGGATGAAAAAACCGAGAAGAAGACGCGTTTGGATAAAACTATGGCCAAATCGAAGAGCATTTTGCAAAGAAAGCTAGCAAAACTTGAGAAGGACAGTTGTGAGCATCTCCCCTGGATTCTCTTTCGGTTTGATGCTTATATACTCCCATCGTAGCTGATGATGAACTTTTTGACTATATCAAGAGTTTGTCACCTGCTGCAATTGATATCGAGTTACGGTCCCTGATCACCTTGGACCACCTACGGCAATTTATACATGCGCTTAAGCGACGCTTACAGTCGCACAGAGATTTCGAAGCCGTCCAGACGTTGCAAAACGTCTTTCTCCAAATGCATGGGGAAATACTCATGGACTCTAGCAAGCTGCTGTCGGAACTGGAGGAGCTGTTAGAATTACAGGAAAAAGAGAGTGGGCGGATTTTGGAGCTTCTTGCTTCATCCCTTGGTACGCTGGGTTTTGTACGAGACACGATGTAGCGCATGTACAGCCACTGCCGCATTCCTTTTCTTTCGTTATGTCCTCTGGTGGCATTGCTCCCGACGGAATAGTGTACTGTGAACACGGTGAGGAGGCAGCCAAACGCACGTCGGGCACTGCTAAAAATCCGAATCGGTGCGACTCACGGTGCTGAGCGTCATGCAGGTCCCTGACAAGCAATCCTTGTTGAAATAGTGACTACTACTGTTGCAGGAGACATACTGGAGACCCAGCCAAGTGTAATTTCTGGTGTAAGATTACGCTGACATACCCGAGTATGCTTATGCTTTGACATTTCGCTTTAGATTGGGCAGACCAGGTTCCCCGACTAATGAATCCAGTAGCTCATGCTTCAACTTCGTCAGCATTTCAGTCGCCTGCTCCTCGACCGGGCGCTAGGGCACAGCCAGTTGCTACAACCCCCGTGCGCCCATACCAGCAGCAGTTTTCACCCTTAAAGAGTCCAGTGGACTCTCCACAGAGAAGGAAGCGTTTGCAGGACATTCAAGCTGGCCTGCAACAACGCGAACAAGATCTCGATGCTGCTCACCAGGCTGGTCCGTCAAAGGAGCAGGCACCTTCCACATCGCCAACCGATGTTCAATCCATTCCTCAACCACCTTCCCCAATATCCACCGAGATTGACCCTGAAGAGCCACAACCCCGAAGGAGTTTTCTTGGGTTTCCAGATTATTATAGTCCCGAGTTGAATCCGTCTACCATAAAAGAGGAAGGTCAACCTTCAACCCCCAAGAAACGGCGCGTTACCCCTCCTACTGAAGGTACAGAGATACAGCCAGCTACTCATGGAGCGCCTTTCGGTGGTGGGTTACTACTTACGCCGCCCCAAACCACGCGACGCGCCGTACAGTCTCACAGGCCCGACCCCGTCTCTCCCATAATGCACAGCCGAAAGGGAAAGGAACGTGAAGTCGTACCGCCAGTACGAACCCAGGATCAGGTTCGTACTTTAACCGAAGCGCGTTGTTTTACATGCCTACCCCCAGAGATCTGATTGGTGTCCCTTACACAGGACGATTTTAGTGGGGAACCACGAGAAGAGGATTCCCTACCGCTTTTCACGCATCTAGGGGACGCATCTTCGACCTCTAGTGTGTCGCCGACAATAGCTGAGAACGTGCTCGACTACAACGATGGAATAAAAGCCAGAATGAAGGCACTCTCGGAGTACATGGACTCGTTTGACATCACGCAGGCAGCAAGATCGTTGCAGACAATTGAGCGACAGAAAATACAGTACGAGTACAGGGACCGCAGCCAGAAGAGACGCATTGGGGAGTTAACTGCCGAGAAGGACAAGCTTGCTGCCGAGGTCTCTCGATTGGAAGAAGCACTGCAACGGTGAGCGTGGCGGTCATTGCATGCCCTTGGCGTGATGGCTGAGTGTTTGTCAGTTCTGAGGAACGCAATCGTGCCAAGGATGAAGAGATAGCTAGATATGAGGGTCTGTGGACGGGTTGTGATTAGATAAGCTGTATCACGTGTTGGTCGCGTCGCGTAAACATGCAAAGGACGCGTTTGTACTCCCCCTCAGCGTTCAAACGTTCATGTTTGGCTTTAGACCTGTCCATACCTCATCCCCTACCAAGTCCCTTCTGCCAACTGCTCCATCTCTCTCACTTTCCGATGCCTCGCGAGCCTCTGCAGTATCTAGGTCCGAACTACACGCTCTCTCACCCACAGAGGTCGACTTTCTCGATGCAGTGATAGGGAGAGTTGCACCGAACGCAACCTCCTTTCTCTCGGGTTTGAAGGCTTACAATGACGAATTGCACCACCGGGGCCTCGACAGTCAGACCGAGACGGTTCACTACGGAAGGCTGCTCGAGATCTGCAAACTGAGGGGGCCAAGTTGGCAGGCCAAGTGGGATGGGGTGAAGAAGCAGTATGGTTATGTGAATATCCCGCAGCGTCCTCCGCCTCGGCCTAAAACCCCTCCCCAACGTCGACAGATCCCGTTCCCGAGACCGACTCGCTCGCCCGCATACTTTATGGCACCTGTACGTGATGACGATGACGACGTATTCACTCTCCATTCCCATCAAGACTATGACGGAAGTGAGACAACTCAGGATACGAAGCAAGAAGAAGAGGATGATGGAGAAGAAGGTTCATCTGACACAGAACGTGACGACCAGCCCGCTCATTATGGGTCCCGCCAGGGTACGTCACAAGCAAGACACCCGAATCCCCCAGCTTCTCGCCTAGCCAACCCCATTTTACCCCCAAGTCTCACTCATCCGGCGACCCCTCGACCCCAGAGTACCTATCAGGAAGGAGTTCGACGTGTCCCTGTTTGGGAAGATACCTCAGACACCACGGATGACGTGGTGCCCGCCACCTCGATCACCCCGCCTTCTTATCGAGCGGCAGTCCGCACAGGACCCACCTGCAAACCAGCGGCAGCTGAACTTCGACATCTCCCCCGTGCTCCTTCGCCAATCAAATTACCCAAGCCCGAACCTCACGTTCAACCAGAACTACCCCAATCTCGTGAACGCAAGGGTAGCGTGATTAACGAAGAAGATGCGTGGAAGAAGATCAAAATGGCGCGAGATGAAGAAGATGCGGATAAGTTCCGCGACGACAAACTTCTGGAGCGCTGCTGGGAAATATGGCTGCTCGGCTACCAATGGTTGATTGTGCGGACCTTCCTTTATTCTATTGTTTCAAATCAAGTAATACTATAGGTATTTTCCAGACGACAAACCAACAAGTCTCTGAGGCTCGAGACAACGTCATTCTTGGGTCAGCCCTCCGACGGTGGCGTAATACCACAGCCTCGCTTTTCGAGAAACAGAAACATGCTGTTACACTTGCCAACACCCGTTGTTTGCGCGCGGCACTGGCGTTATGGAAGGTGAACCTAAGAGAGAAAAGGCAAATTGCCTGGCGAAATGACATGCGAGCAAAAATGAAGGCTATTCGCGAAAAGCGTGACCTAAAGATCGAGAACGATGCTTGGGCAAAGTGGCGGCAATCTTTCCGCTCACACCTATCCGAGTTGCAGTATAACGAACGGATCGTCCTGCGTTTTTTCCTGCGTTGGAAGTCAAGGTTGTCTATGCTCGACCAGTTAGAAGCAGCCGCAGAACAGTTCTACCGCAGAACAACGTGTAGTGCAATAATGCAAACCTGGAAACGTTGGAAACGAGCCCTCGCAATCAACGATGCCGAAAAGGCGGTGACAACCAAGATAGGTCTCCGACTGAGCCATGAGGTGATGCAAACGTGGAAGAAATATACGTGAGTCCATTCAAAAAATTTATCAGGGTCTAGAAACCAATTTGCCTGCGCAGCTATGATCGTCAAACAGCCATTGGTTTCTATGATGTTTATGTGATCAAACAAGCGATCAGATCATGGAAAACTGCCCAGGATCGGATACTTGTAGGTTCACAGGTTTTGTTCAGGGACACTTCCATTTATCACACTTGCAGGGAATGGAGAAGAGAGCGGATAAGCATCTCGCTAGACAGGACGACGTACTTATCCGAGCTGTCACTCGAGTATGGAAAGCCCGTGAGCGTGGCAAACTCCTCGAGAAGGTCAGAGCGTTGCGCCTCATTAAAGGCACCTGGTCGGTCTGGAGAGAACGGATGCGCCACCAACGCCAGCTGGAAGGTGAAGGAAAATATATAGTCATGATTTACACGAGACTGATTGTATCTAGACTGTGCGCTTGCGTTCAGCATGAGGTCCAATTCATCCACATTGTCGTTCAGTTTGGAAATTTGGCGTCAAGTTTTTACCGTCTATCAGAACCGGCGGATGTTCGCGATTCAGCGTCACCTTGCTCGGGTACAGTATGACGCACTCCTGAAGTGGAGACTCCAGCTACGTGTGAGACTGAAGCTACTCAAACATGCGAAAATCGTTGAAAAATTTATCGTGCAACGGCGGACATTATATGCATGGAAATCCAAGCTCGCGGAAAAGAAGCGGCAAAACAAACTCAAGGCTTTCGAAGCATGCAGACTTGGAGAATACATGAAAAGTGGGTCGCCTGACATGCCTGCGTTTCATCGGCTTTTCTGAACGACTTTCGCACAGTGTGGCAGACAAAGGCGAATCGAAGGCGTTGGCACCGTACGGCCGAAGAGCAGATCATTACTCGAGTCAATATAGTAGGTTTTTCAGGTTGGCAAGTTATGAAATTCTAACCTCGTCCACAGCGAATGCTGGCTGATGCCTTGAGCCGCTGGACAAATCGAGTCATCGAAATTAAGCTTCGAGAGCTTGAAGTTCGCCAGAAATATTCTCATGCTGTGCTGAAGTAAAGGAAAAACGCCTATTGGTATGGATCTTGTCTGACCTTTTTTCCTAGGTCTGCCTTTAGAAAATGGAAAAACATATGCTTGAGACACGTCGAGGACCTGAGTCTTATGGAGAGCCATCTCGATATCAAGCGAGCAGGCAGGTCTTTCTCTTCAAGATGGAACACCGGTTTTACTGTTTAATTGTTATTATTTTCCAGAAAATATACGGCGCATGTTCCACAAATGGCTGGCAGCAGCTCGCGCTCGGCGACATAAACGGATTCTCTTACTAGACCGACAGGCCAAGCTTGATCGGGTCTCCATGCAAGTTGCATGGGATAGATGGAGAGAGAAGTACATGGAGGAAAAGTTGCACCCCATAGTGAGTTCTTACGCCTGTCCACTGGTAATCTGGGGGCTGAAATTTGCACTGAAGGTCTACCAGGTAATGCAGCATAATCAAAAGAACCTTCTTTTCCGCGCGTTTGGGATTTGGCACTCAAAGACGAGGGTGAGACATCACGGTTATGCCAAGAGCCACCCTCTCACTGACAACGCTTCGTCCAGTCTCTCCCAGCGATACGGTTCCATGCGTCTCGAACGAAGGCGAAGATTTGGAAGATTTGGCGAGCTGCCATGCCTCAAGCCCTCCAGGCTAAGAAAGCACGCGAAATTCACACCACAGCCGTCCTTTGTACGTTCGAGACTCGTCAGAGTCCTAGTCCGCTAATGAATCCGGGTAGCACGGGCATTGGAGAAGTGGGGCCAAGCCTACAAAACGAAGCGTCACCTTAAGGAGATAGCGTGAGTGATCTCGTTCAAGGTTTGCCGAGCTAGGACGATCATTAACGATTGTTAGTCGTGCCCGGTACTTGCGCCTGCCGACCTTGACTAACGGCCCTGTGGCCACACCTACACCAAAGCTTACCGGTCCGTTGGCACCAAAGGTCACGAGAAGTGCATACCCTCGGCGAACTGCGGGTGCCGAAACTGAATCCTCGGATTCAGATGCAGGCGCAAGCAGGCTTACTAGCCGCTCCAGCGGGTTGACCCCGAAACCCGGCATTGTCAGCCTCCTGTCTAGCCGAGCGCGTGTAGAGCCAGTCACTCGCTCACGCCTAAGATTATCCACCCGAGGACGGGAACCGAGCCCTGCTCGTTCTAAATCGTCCGCACAGGCGACCGACGAGCCACCACCGTCCCCACGACCACGGTTCAATGCACGACGCAACCCGAGCCCTGCACGTTCGAAGGTATCCTACCGTGACACAAGTCCAGCGAGGTCTGTTGCCCCGACACAGAGCGAACCCGAACGAAGCCGGTTGTGGCAAGAGCTGAGACAAGTACGGATGCGGTCTCGGCCCCCCACTGAGAAGTCACGATCGCCTGAGCCGCCACCCTGAATTTGCCACATACATGACATTTGGATAGAGGCATGCGGCTAAATTGATGAAGCAGGAAAGTTGTATGGACAGACGGGATGTTGGCAAGACTGACACCCTTTGAATCTGCACGGTGTTGGTAGTATTTAGAATGATGGTGAAGAGGACCCGAATCTATGAAGCATGCGGCTTCTTGCAAAGTTTTTGCATAGCACAGTGAACACGTGGCAGGTGAAGAGAGCACGATGCCACATGGATCAATGCAGGTAGAGTGTTACAAGGCGCGCCCCTCTGAATGATCGACTGGTGAGTGATCTGATCGTTAAGCGTGAACAAGAACACACACGAGGCACACTGAATTGCTATCATGAAGGTACTATCGCCCTTGTGTGGATGCACGACTCGTGTAGGGGGGCCAAAGGGACCCCCATCACGAGTTTTGATAGTACTGCCAGCCGACCCAATTTGCGATGACAAAGTACGAGCTGGTGGGTATAATTAGCAGCACAAAGTACTTGTAGTGCGTGTCCATGGCCAGGACGTCAAGCAGCTGGTGGTGTTGATACGTCAGGTCGGAGCCAGGCTGTGACAGGTGATGCATGGACTTACAGGGATGCCCGAGAGTGGGAGGAATGCGCTAAAAAGGACGGCATAGCTTGCCAATAGGAAGAAGAGGCAAGTAAGAGCGATGACAAGGTTGGCAGCATTGAAGGGCGACATGCGTGTGCTTGGCCACTGTGTCCTGAGGTCGTAATCCCGGCCAAGGCGTGTTCAGCATCGTTGTACCCATCCACGCCGACCCATCCCGTGTCGTGGGTTCGCGGAGCAGCAGATTGGGTGCATCACGTCTTTATTCGGACAGAGATCTAAAACTACAGTACTTACGACACCGTTTACCAAGCGAAAACTAGATGTATTGAACGACGAGGGTGTGGTGTTACAAAAAAAAATTAGACTGGGAATGGGCATATTTTGATAGGCGATGGAATGCATGCATGGTACAGACATTGAGGGGTCATCATCCGTTGGAGGAAGAGAGCGCTGTGTCAAACGTAGCACAAAGTAGGGAAAAAAAAAGAAGAAAAACGGGAATGCCAACACGGTACGAAGGTAAATAAAACGTTGGGTGAAGAGAAATCGCATAGGACTCATACACTCAGCTTGGGGCATTTTTCGAGGTTCCTCTCCGTTAATGCGCAGTACCTTTTCCGTGAAAAAAATTCTGGATCGGAATTATTGAGATCCGACCGTGAATTAGAGACTGGAAAATATTCAGAACGACCGTCATCCGTGCTGTGCATCCCATGCGAGGACAGCTCATACGGACTAAGCCCATTTTCATCGACGCGCGGTGTATCGAGAAGTTGCGGGAGGGTTATCGACGACGGCGGCGAAATTGGCTGCATGTCTGAGGATGATACACTTTCCTGGTCCGGTGTCAAACGAGGATTGTCACAAAGGAGCAAGCTAAATTGGTTTGTCGGCTCGTCAGAAGGATCGACTTTCATAGCGCTGGAACTGCCATATGATGAAACCGAGTCTGCAACACTTATTCTCCTTTTTTTCCTTGGACGGCGGCCAATCGGCGATTCGGCGGAGGCGGTGATTGCGGGGGCATGGGAGTACTCCATTGCCTGAAAGGTAGGCATGTACATGGGCGCTGTCGTGGCACCGTGAGGGGGACCAGGCCCAGCCTCTTTATCGCTGTTTGTAGAGCCAAACGGGTCT
>JBBPJN010000745.1:0-10576 GCA_038088755.1 Boletus aff. separans
TTGGTTTTCATTCCCGTTGACGTGCTGATGTTGGATTTTACGCAGTTCAAGCAGACCACCAACTTGACAGGTGATGACCAGAAAGGCTACCAGTGGAGTGTAAGTCTCGCACACAATTATTTTCTGACCTCTCACGAACTTCGTCATTGGTCCATAGATCCCGGAGAACTTCGTCGCTGATAAGAATGTCTTCGAAGCGCATAATCTGACAAGTAAAAAACAGGCTCTCACTGTTGGTACGTGACTAGAACGACTCGTCTGTGAATGTCGGTAGTGATCGCGTACAAACCCACGAATTTCGTTTTCACAGCCACCGAGAAATCGTCCCACCCTGTGATCCCGGAGCCTATATTGTACTTTGCTGATGTCGGGTGAGTTTCCAGTACACGTTTGCTTTCCCATTTGACCGATATTGTCGACCGTCTAGGGTTCTTGCGACCCTCAAGGTGAAATTCACTGGGCGACTTCGCGTCTACGCTGTCACAGACATGAAGGAGGGGACGGTCGTCGAAGCCCAAATCCAATCTCCGAAACTTTGGGATCATCCCATCGATGAAGCAGGTCTAGCAGAAGAATGGGTCGTCACATATAACAAGGCAACTGGCAACTATGTAATAACCGAGGCCTAATGTGTGAATCGGTACAGTCTGTATTGCATTCAATGCATCCGAGGGATATTGACTTACTAGCTACACTTTTGTAGCGTTCTCTACGTCGCTCTGTTAGTCGTTTTCACTGCTGAATGACGTTTGTATATTTGTCTACTTCTGTGGGTGTTCAACCACCCGATATCCGTGTAATGAGCACAATTGCAATCGGCGAAAACACATTGCCTGGAGTGATTAACGTTTGCAGCAAGTTTCACAGAAAGTTTTGTGTCCATAGTTCAGAGCACGCCCACGAACTTCTGGATATGGAACGACCTGCTGGGATTGTCCCCCCTCCCCGTCTCTCGTGCCTGATGCGAGTGCTCCATGAAGTTACCCTGGCATAGATCCAGCTTGACCCCTCTCGTCGTCAAAATGCGATCCCTTCCCGTGTAGATCAGACATTTACATACGCCTACTTCATTTGTCGTCTCAACTTTTTCTTCCTCGGTGCCGACATGACTGACGCGCCGTCCGGCCCATACTGTAGGATGGGTTCTCTCACATCTGTCACGCTGTTTGCTTACCAATTTTAGTTGCAATAGACCTCAGATCTCAGATTGGCGTCATGTGGACGACTTACCCTCTCATGGCAGAACTCGGCCGTCACTGTTCCGCATCATGTGAGTCCTACCTTGCCCTTCTCTTCCTCTCTCAACCACAAAACAACCAGCCAGTCCCCGTCCAAGCCCGGGACCGTCGAGAACGCTCTCATCAACCTCGACGGCGCGGACGCAGACCAGAGTCCCACGACCACCACCGTCGACCAGCAGGATTATGCCAGCGGGCATCCAAATCCAAGTGCGCGGCACCAAGCAAATTAAAGGGTTCCCCTACCCGAAGGGGCAGAGAGTTGCCGCAGGTGTAAAAGCGGGAGGTGCCCATAGTATTACCCCAAACGTCCGATCATTGCCGTATCTCCGGTCTCGTCACCGAGATCTAACTGATCGTGCTTCCACCCTTCACCTGAGATCTACCCCTATTTTCTTCCTCGCTTGTCCACAGATTCGGATCCGCGCTTCCTGGGTTATATTATCAGCCTGGGTCCTGTCCTGCCCCAATTCAGTCACCATTCACATCCCCGCAAGGTGATGAATAGAACTACTCACGGCTCCAGGGTAGTCGCCCCTCGTCCTTATCTGATTTCATCCTGCCCAATCAAGCCGCAAGTCCAGTCCGTGGCCCCAAGTGCGCAACCGAACTGACACCATTCATGCCTGACACTCGGAAATAACAAGGTATATAAGAGTCTAATTTCTGCGCGGGTTCATACAACCTGCAGAACGCACAATATCCCATAGTCACTCACTCTCAGCTATGTTCACTAAGAGGTTGAACTTCAACTAGTATGTATTTTTAATGATTACCGACAGGGGCTACTCAATGCTGACGTTCGTGTCAGCCAGAACCTCGGGAAGGACAGCTACTTGATGTTCACGTTTGACGATGTGAACATCCCGGGCTACCACATGTACAAAGATTATTTCCCTGTCATCTGGCGGTGAGCATCTGGGATTCGCATTGAAAGACGACCTTGTAGTTTACCTCCAATCTAGCGTCGCCCGCTTGGAAGCAAGTGGAAAGCGCTAAAACGTCATCTCCCCTAGCCTTCATCGCTGATGATATGTTCAGGCATCCACCGATTCTCCGAAACTTGCAGGCAACAGTAAGTGTACATGTGCACATCTACGTCGTACGCCAGTGTTCAACGGCCACTTTGCAGGTTTTTCTTGGCGACCTCCCAGATTGATGGTGAAAAGGTCGAGATTGGTCCAGCTGTGATCCGTATTGATGTGCTGAGAAATCGCCGCTTTCCATTCCGCCAGTGTGCTGGTGTGGGAATCTGCGCAGTTCAGGGAGTCGACCAACCTGCAAGATGATGGAGGGAAACGTCAAAATTTTCTTCCTAGGCGCCGACCTCATCAACGCCCTCTTCTGCAGTCTCCCCCAGTGTGATCGGTTGATGGCTCAAACGTCCAGCCTTGTTCACCTTACCAAATTTGGTCCAGGAACGTCTCTAAATTCAGCGTTTTCTTCTCGCCACAAACTGACCTCTCCTCCGTCGCGTAAAGTTCAGTAGCTTCGAACACGTCACAGATGCTGCTCTCGCAAACTCTCAGTGTCCCCTCCTCCTCGCTTCATGTCGCCGACGACGCCGTTGGCGGCATCATAACACATGCATCAAAGATCAGAAACCTTGTCTCGTCGGGTGTACACAACTCTCTGATCGCACAGTCCAGAGCGTTTGCCTTCTTGGAAAACATCATCTTCAGTAACACCAATTCGATCGCACTGCAAACAGAACCGACGTACCCGTCAAATCGCTCGCAAGGTGGTACACACAGTTGTGATATGCAGACTTTACAAGTGGGTCACCATGCCTCCCTCTCTTGATTTGTCTAATACTCGTCTTGCTCTTGGATTGCACCATGCTCTTGCACCATGCTCGCTGACAAGTCCGTATTCGAGCCCTAAGTTGTTCACCCATGCCGTATTTGGTCCTCACAGGTCCCTCTCCAATGTCATAATGGCGCCACAAACCAGATTAGCAGGTGGATTGGGCATGATAAAAATTGATTACATGGGGTGCTTGCCTTTAGTAAAAGGATCCGAATAGTATGTACCCTGTTCCATGTGTATTGACGTGTACCTTAGAACCACCGTAAGTGCTTCCATTCACCTTGTCACCGAAAGTGTACGTGGTGTACATGTGTAACGTGTGTTCGGATAACTCCATTGGTTTCAAGCCGTCTGCCATGGACGGAGAAAGTGAGGGATTCGTATCACACCTGCTTCCCCACGGTGCTTGATTGAATGGTGGTGATAGAATCATAATTGCTTCCATTCATCTTGTCACTCCGAAAGTGTGGATACTAATCTGCTAGTCGGTTCATTAGCCGGGTCCCATGGATAGCATGCAATTACCTGGATAGAGCCGTAAGTACTTCCATTCACCTTGTCACTCCGGAAGCGGGCATAGTACATTCAAAATTCTCCATTGATTTCAAGCCGGTCATGTCAGATGAAATTGAGGGATACGTACCAGCTTACCTCTTCCACACAGTGGTCGATCAAATACTGGAGGACGACGTTCGCGACACGGATGCATACCGGTAAGAAAACTGAGTGTTATCACGGTAACTAGGCCGGAGATCACTCGATTCACTCGAACGGTTAGAAGGATGATCGATTGATCAGTGGAGATTACCAATCTCGATATTGAATCATCCCTGAAGTGAATTACGCCATCCGGGACTCGGGTTGAAAATGCATCCACCAGCACCGTCCCAGCCATTACTACATCATGCCAGCAAAGTTCTTTTCCACGGACTCACTCCTGACTCCAGCATTGCGCTTCTCAACCATGGTTCTGACGGAAATTGGCTACTCATGTAGGCACCACGCACCACCTTGAGGACACTGATGCGAGCCGAGAAACGATGCGAACGTGGTCGAACGTTTGTTAATATATCTCCGCCATCGGGTAACGTGAGCGACCTGGGGTCCTATCGTTTCAGCATGTTTCCCTGCGCAGGTATGAATGTGACATCATGAGCATCGCTTCAATGGACCGAGTACGTGTTGTCCTGTATACACCCGTGCTTTCGAGCCGGATAATGCAGACCACCGCCATCCGAAATACCCCACCATTACATAAATAATCGAACCTCACTCCGAGTCGCCTAAGCAGCGAATTGCCTCCACCTCTCGGTACCATTAGGAAAGAGCCTGATCTTCTACTCAGTCATAACCATGCCAGGTCTCACGCGAACGTTACATTTCAATTAGTATGTCCCTTTGTGTTACTCAGCTCTCAAATGCTCATGTTCACATCAGCGCGGACCTCGGGAAGGAGGGCTACTTGGTTTTCACGTTCAACGATGACACGATCGCAGGCCATCAGATGTATAAAGACTATTACCCGGTTGTCTCGCGGTTGGTATCTGGCGGTTTCAACACACATACACAACTGACCTGCAGTTTAGGGTCGTCCACTTGGAAGCAACGGGCAAGCGACACTGTTAATTTTCCCAGGATTCTTCACTGATGATAGCCGCAGGCATATACAGATTTGATGAAACGTTCAACGACAAGCAAGTAATCCCTGTCTACATGAAGTGCTAGTCGTCAACCCCCGTTTGATGTACAGATTTCTTTTGGCAACGTGTCTTGTTCAGAAGGGCCTAGTTACAGTGGGGTCAGCGATTACCCGAATCTATGTGCTGAGTTACCATGCTCCTTTGCTCCACATAGATGATGAATTAAATTTCTAAGCAGTTCAAGGAGAGCACCAACTTGCAAGGTTCTGACGACAAACACGATAATTACCGCTGGAGTGTAGGTCTTGCAGGCGATTATCCTCTGGTCTTCCAATATATCGTGACCTGTTACATTGTCCTGCAGGTCCCGGAGAAACTTACAGTTGATAAGGACATCCTCGAAGCGCACAATCTAACAGCCAAAATACAGGATATCTCTTTCTGTACGCGACTCGAACGAATTGTCTGAATCTCGTTCCTGATCACATACGACATGACTATTACAGGTGCGGAAAGTACATCTGTCACCTCTCATGTGGTACCCGAGCCTCTTTTATACTTTCCAGGAGTCGCGTGAGCTTCCAGTATGACTTCACGATTCCATTTCAATGATCTCGTTGATTATCAGGTCCCTTGAGACACTCAGAGTGGAATTTAAAGGGCGACTCCGGATCTACTTTTTGCCATACGTCAAGAACCGGATGGCTTACCCGGGTAATGTTGTCAAGTCTGCGGACGACGTGAAGGACGACATTATCATGCCGGACTATGTAGAACACGTCGAGATCACGTCTCCGCCTATCTGGGACCACACCCTCGACGAGTCAGATCTTCCGGATGAGTGGATCATCACATTTGACAAGATATCTGGCAGGTGCGAGATTAAGGAAGCCAAGTAGGATGTAAGACGGGGCAGCAGAATCAGTACGCTCTACATTTCATTTGGGGATACTAATCTATTGACCACACTGTCTATTGTTTGTAGCATCCCTGAACGTATTGCTAAAGTGAATGAATCATTATGCCCTCGCTGTACTGCCATATTTCATGTGTATATCATTTTCTGTGTGGAGGGTTGAGCCACACAATCGCGTGCTGGGCTGAGGTGCCAATTGTAATTCCCAATGAAAATAAAACACCTTTCAAGGCCTGCCACACTGTCTGTGAATGTAGCAGACTACTCGGTGGAGGTCTTCGTTTTCATTGATGCCAATAAGCTCCCCCAGTATGTCCGCGAAACAGGGAATACTGTTTCCGAATACACGATACAGTCGCGGTCTACAGATGGTGAAACGAATGTGAGGACTATGGCACGACACACACAATGCCCTAGACAACAATTTCAAAAGCGACGATAATAAATCGACTCTTTCCGAGGACTTGAACTGAGCCTGCTCTAAAGGTGTTCGCTTCACCGACGATCTACTTCATCAATTGCGATTGGATTGATCGCACAGATTGGGACCCACAACAGGACAGGACATGAAATGTGAGCATCACTTAGTAATAGTATACATTAATCGAGAATGCCGGAAACTGTGTAGTCACACCAGTACTGTTCCATTTCCCCCCTACTCGGATTCCTTGATCTCAAAGTTGCCGGTCTCCTTGTTATAAGTAACGACCCATCGCTCTGCGAGGCCGGATTCATCGATAGCATGATTCCAAATGATCGGAGACAAACTTGATGGTCTCAGTGTTCCCGGATTCTTCGGACAGATGTCATCACATTCGAGAATCGCCCCTTGCTCGATGTGTGGGACGTGATAGATTCGGAGCTGTCCCTTAAATGCCACCTTGAGAACGTTCCTCACGCTTGATAATCAACGAAATCAATTCAATAAAGCAGTGAAGTCATGGTGGAAACTGACCCAACACTTGGAAAGTACAAAAGACCCTGCAAGCCCACCTCGTCCGGGTCGGATGCGCTTTCACAACCTGCGAAGGCCGTAAGATCATATGCGGTCAGCACAATTTGTCGGGCTCACGTACAGAAAGAGATACGCTGTGCCTTGTCTGTCAGATTGTGCGCTTCAAAGAGTTTATTGACGTTATCAGTAACTGTGATCTTTTCTGGGAACTGTGGGTGAAAGGAACATTACAAGTCAAATGATCGGCCCGGAATGATGGTCGCCTGCGGGGCTTACACTCCATTCGTAACCCTTCTCATCATCACCCGACAAGTTAGTGGTCTCCTGGAACTGCTCGGAACCTTGAGTTCATTGTCTGTGTGAAAGAAAAGAGCCGCGATAACTCAGCACATTGATTTTGGTCACAGCTGAACTCGTCGTGACTCTGCCCTTTTGGATTTGGCAGGTCGCAAAACGAAATCTGCAAATCAAACGCAGGTTGGCAATTTGTCATATCACGCAGACGAAAATTATTTACTTACTCTTGTTTGAATGTTTCATAGAATTCATGCATGCCTGTGACTATTCGTCAGTGAAGAACTTAGCGAAATGGTGCAGTAGCGCTCGCCAGTTTTTTGCAAGTGAACAACCCTGGATTGCAGGTAAGTTGCAAGCACATGTCAGGTGCCAAGCCAGATACAGACCGCCAGGCGACCGGGAAATAGTCCTCATACATCTTGTGGTCTGAGACTTTCTCATCGTCAAATGTGAAAACCAAATAGCCTTCTTCCCCTAGGTTTTCGCTAACACGAATGTCAGCAGCATCTAGGTTTCCGGGTTCACAAGGAGACTCACTAGCTAAACTTCAAGGTTTTAGTGAAAGCCATGAAGACAAGTGGGTCACTGAGTATGCGTTCAGGTAATTGCTGGAGAGGTTGTGGGATCCACTATAGCAAGTGGACTCTGGTTCCTAGTGAGAAGAGTCGAAAATAGTTGGGGAGTGTAATCGGATGGTATGTATGTAGTCATCTGCGACAACGAAATTTCCAGAAGGGGAAGGCCTCGTGCTTGAGAACATTCTATACGGGCCTGGCGTTTTCTTCTCTTCGTTTCCGGACCTAAGCATATATGTACGTACCATTCAAGGCTAGTAAAGTCAGAGCAATCCTGAAGTCACAAACAGTACTTAGGTCTGTAAAGATGGGAGACACCTGCTGTGCGATCACGTCAATTTGTCACCTGGGATTCTGCTGAGCCGAGAGACTCAGTGCAAGTGCTTCGATGGCAATCATGACATACAAACTCGTGCGAGGAAGCGTGACGCTTATAAATTATGATGTCTGTCACACAACTTCGAGCCACCCGCCGGGTCGCTTATCAATCGCCAACTCACTCTCTACAGGTTCAGCAGCAAAAGGTCACGAGGGGTTCAGGGAGAACACCAACCTGACAGGTATGTATGTCTCGATGATATCCTGATATACATTAATCAGTGAGCTGTAAATTTGGTTCACAGATCCACAAGAGATTCACGAACGAACGAGTGCATTCAACGGCACAATACGACACCTTAAAGCACAGGTATTCGCGTGACTCGAGCCAGTCACCATAAATTCTTTGAGTTGGTGCTTATCGCGTACAAGCTTGCTCACAGGTTATTGAGTCATTTTCTCTCCTAGTGCCGGAGTCTGTCCTGCAGACATCTGGACCATGGATGTACAAGGAACAAGTCCTGCGCACTGGACAAGTCATCCGTTGTCGTCATCTCGACTTTCTCGGGCAGCTCTACAGCAGCTGTGTATGCTCCAGAGATTGGATCTGGGATGATGAACGGTAGCGGGAATGAAATGCACGGCAACTTGAGATGGCCGTGGAGTCACTGGTGGACTCTGTACTGCTCAAACATATGTAGGTCGATGTACCTATTCAAGTTAAAATCAGCTACGGTGGATGTATCACCACGAGTCCAGAGGTGATTGACAGCGCCGCTTGGGAACTTTGGAACCAGATGGCAGGGTTGAATGACTTGAGTTATGGGCACAACCACAGCATTCGAAAGTCGATTCCGAGAAATGTGGAACACTCGGGTGCTGGAATGATGGTGAGCCAGTTGCTTGAACCAATGAATATAAATGAAGGGGTGGGTTTAATTCCCAAAATGAGGTGGCAGCCTGAAGATGGCCCGGGTTTCAGCAATATGAAGGCCCGTAATTTTTAGACGGTTCTATATGATTGATCAGGTTGAGCACATGCCATGAAACCTCCCCAGATGCCGCTGGCACTTGGGGTTTGCATGGACCAACTGAGTATGGTGGATGGGAGCGGAGCTAGGCACTATTCTTGTTTGCTATGCTAGTATGTTCCTGAAGGGGCAAAAGAATCATGACACTGCTGAAACAGTCAAAGCGGTCGGTGACGTTTGGTTGGAAGTACTGGGGCCCGGTAATATAGCAATGAATGTCTTGAGTGCATCGAGGAAGTTGACTGAGCCATGATCTTGAATCAAGTATTGCACTGCCTTCTTTGAAAAACGGGGCCAAGATGTAATGCGATAGGACCGTCCAGAACGCAGGCTCATTGACAGAGTAGGAGCTACTTCAGCGTCCAAAACAGCATGGACACTATCACTGTTATATGCGATAGATGAAATGCCAGTCTAAATCCAGTCTGCGTCATGCCAAGTAAGATACATCTTGAACCAAATCACCGCTTCTTGTCGAGTTAGCCATTTTGTCCTAGCAGGCATTTGTGCAGTCTCTTGATGATTTTGCAGCGAGCCGAAACCAATGACGAAAAACAAAACAAAAATGACCACCGCAGGGGTCGAACCTGCAATCTCCTGATTCGTAGTCAGACGCGATGCCATTTCGCCAGGCGGCCGACGTAGTCTGGTAAGAATCACAGATTTTAGGACGATGTTGTTCATTTCCTTAGGTACCATTCACGTGTAGTTCACTACTGAGTCGGGACTCAGCGGGATTCAGGGAACTGCTTTCACAATCTAGCACTCATCGAAGCTTGAAGTTTATAGGTATTGTTATTGAACGAGATTGATGATAGCATCTTCCGGGGTAGTCATGGGCAGACACGAAATTGAATCGAAGTTAGAGGACCAAAAGTTTCCTATGGTTAGTCCCCTGATCTACACGAGGCTGTATTCGCCAGGTAGCAGGATCGCATCAAACAAGCCTGTTGGAAGTACAGAGAGTAGAAACTACATTCTGTTGAAACTGCCCAGCATGGGCAGTCGACGGATTTACTTATTTGTATAAGCAGGTGACTTCATCTCAGTGTGTTCCCTTTGGAACAAAGTTGTTCAAAAGCGAATATTCCAGCCTCGATCATTGTAATCGAGACATCTCAGACACCAAGTCCGAGTTAAGCTCGCCGGGCTCGCAATGAGACCGCCGCATCGTGACGGTTACTGGCAACTGCTCTATCTCTGTAATCTGACTGGCGTATTTACGCAGCCGCCGCTGTGTTGGGAGTGGTAGACACCTTTGACCTGCCACGGGATAATGGATCGCTACAGCTGACGAGGATACTTAGCGTAGGAAGTATAACAAGCATAACGTCATACCACGTGATGGATATTGGTGCTCTATATAAGATCGTGTCTCTCCCGACTGTTCCCTCCCTCAACTTTTATCCTTGATCAGCTTCATCTATGAGCGCCCGACAGGCCTTCGTGCCACGTCCGTCGTCCTGTGTCCCATCATCCGAACCCCTTTCAAACCCCACAGATGCGCGCTCAAAGGATGGGGACATAACGATGTTTGTCAACGGGAGCGGCAAAGCGCAATCGATCACCGCTTTCTTGGGTCAAAAGCGAGGATGTACCAACACCGCATCGCAAGGAGCAGGTCTTGGACGAGCGAATACAGGCACGAATAGGCGGAGCTTCGAAGGAGTTCTGCGGCCTGAGATGACACCGATGTCAATCATACCGTATCCGGCGACAACAAAGCTCGGCATGGGAATGAAACAGCCTGGAACAGGGCAAACCCCGAGGAAGACCACGGGTCCAGGAGGATTTGAG
>JBBPJN010000746.1:0-10571 GCA_038088755.1 Boletus aff. separans
GCACCAAGAAATCGAAGTTGGAAACACTTGATGAACTGACGGAGGCGGCGATTAGTTCCCATAAGGGTATTTTGAAGATATTGGAGGGATCTTCAGAGACTTGCGAAGCATTTAAGCATTACGCGGCCGGATATATTTACTTTCATACCTCGTCAGGGAGATACAGATTAGAGGACTTGGGCTTGTAGGCATTCACAATCAAGCATGCACTTTACCCGAACTTAATTTATGCGTATTCATTGAACTGCCAATGGACACGGTAAAATCATAACAGAGAATCTACGGATCGCATGATGACATTTGGCGGATGGATCACGGATCAATCCTCTGCAGCGACTGGGTCTCACCAGACCTAGTACATATTATTACCACACAGGTTTGGCCAATTGGGACCATCCTGGTGAACACAGCCTCAGGGTCATCACAACGAAAGCGACGACGAATGCCAACTTACACTATCTTCCCCATCGAACCACCCGTCTCCCTACCCCAGCTCGCCGCATACAAAACGCTCAGACTCACCTCTCTCCAAATAGACCCACAAGCGTTTTCGTCCAACTACGCACGCGAAGTGGCTTTCTCAGAAGACGTCTGGAGAGAGCGGCTAGACTTGCCTGGTAAACGGACGCTCGTCGCATCCGTTGCTTCCGAGTCGCATGAGGCTAGTGAACGGAGTGGGAATGGGAATGTCGACAATGATGGCAAGGTTCACGAAGCGGAGGAGGCGGGCGAGTGGATAGGTACGGCCAGTATAATAGGGCCGTCAAGCATGCATCCTTCCTCCTTGGCCCCGTTCAAAGAGGCCGGGGTGGGTGCCAACTGGGAGATATACTGCCTGTTTGCGATGTGGGTACATCCTGCCCATCGGGGCAAAGGCGTTGGCGCCAAATTGGTAAAGGCGTGTTTAGAATGGGCGCGGACGAACGTTGACGTCAAGTTCGTAAACGAAAACGACGGCACTGATTCTGAGAAAGTGGTGGTTCTGCTCGTCTACGACGATAACATCGCTGGGCGCACGCTCTACTCCAGAACGGGATTCACGAACTTGGATGGGATTCCAGCAAAGGAGGGGGAGTTGTGGATGTTGGCTAGAGTGTAGGAAGAGATCAGCTACCATTTGATGGTGATAGCAAGAGGGCACTGAAATTGCAAGATATACCAAACTGTTTGCGCTGTTTTCCCAAAGTCCTTATTATACAAACTCAGTACAACGGCTCACGAGGATGCTTGCGGTGTTCAGCTATGTACTCGTCATGATCCTCGAGAGTATATTCCAGCGGCTTCGTCATTAGCTCTGTTCCCTCCCCTCGCTGCTAATTCGTCAACTTCTTTCTCGTCGCAGCCCCTGTCCTATTGACGTTATACAATTTGAACCGATGGCAAGAAGACGTGACATGGAGGTCCCAGCTGTTGTAGGCACGTCAAACCTCACACAAGGAGACGGCGATGGTGACAACTGCAACATACCTCCTCCGATCGAATAAAGGTGAGGTCCGTATTGTTCGACGAATCCCATATGTGGACACAGAACCCGAGCCAACCCTCCACGTCGACGGGCAAGTTTATCTTGCAGAGATGCTAGAGGATCAGTATGTAAGACATACGTACGGGATTTTCTAGATCCTTCAAGGAGAGCGATATTTGGTTCTTGACTGGCCAACTGGTTTCAAGCGTAAAGAAGTCCTCGTCGATGTCGGGAACCTCGCCATGGTTTTGAACGTTTATGGAGAGCGGAGTTGTCACGGTATGTCCACGGAGGCCCAACAGGAAAAAAGTACAAATGGTGCTCGTTGTCCGTAATCTTTCTTTGCGACAACTGATCACGACGTGGTCCGAGAAACGGATGGGTATCAAGGCAAATGGACGGCCAGTAGATGGATGAGATCCGGCTTTTCCTTCTGCACCATATCCCGGCTGGAGGCGACGACGGTTTTGAGGTCCATCCAAGGCCTCGTGATACTCCTTCCAACGATATCCAATCAGGACGGGATTCGTGATCGGGAGAGGAACGAACTGAAATGCTGTGCTAAGTGCGTATAATGATGATAGATTAGTAAAGTCAAAAACGACGACAGCGATCGGTGGAAGACCAACCGGGAATCGGCGGGTCTTGAGAATCTCGCTCGCGATTGCCTCTAATCGGGATATTTCTCCCACTCCATATACCTAAAACGACTCGTCTCAAGGGACGATCAACAGGGCTAGCTACACGAGAGTTCGCTCGTCGTGCGGTCCGGTCGCTTTGGCAGCGGAAGGATCACAGGAGACGTGGGATCGATCAAGGATGACATCTCACATAAAGTTCTCAAAACCTAGTCATCCATCAGCATCACACCTTGCGGCAGCGCTATATCCCAATTGAGCATTCGAGCACCCACAGAAAGGCAGCATATCCCGTAACTGACACACGAAACGACAGGCCCCGCCTGACGTTCAGTGTGGCACTGATGGAGTATTCGCTCCTACGCGGGGACGCTCAGCGGGATTTTTCTGATTCACTCCAAGGACGACACGTACATGAAGTGGCCCACCGTGGGATGTTCACCTGTCAGCACGATAAAGAAGCACCCAGAAGGGGATCAGGCCGCTGATGGTGAGCAATGACGGTCACGGTGATAAATATTTGGTTGAAATAATTCGCAGCACTTTCTGCAAATTAATCAACATGTTTTGTTAAGGGTCGCCGGGGAGTAGGCTTGCCAGTTGGGCACAGCTGCCGGACGCTGGACTAGCAGGCTGGCGAGACGAGAGGGGCACCATCGAACAGAAGGGACAACTCAACTCTACGCCGGCGTTTCCCGAACCAACTCCAGGTGGCTTCCCGGATGGAGGTTGTCTGATGCCAGCAGACGGTGTCATCTGAGTCGCCCAGCGGCGATGTCGTAGACGGGCAGAACCACCTCATCTCCAACGTCCCCAGCGTTCTTTCACTCTGGCTAGAAAAACTCGATGCCGACGTTTATTTACGCCCATTTCAAACATGCTTGTTCTAATTGGGCTCCAAGTACAGATAGTTCTGTACGCCATCGGTGTGCGTCAGCGCTTCAGGGCTACGACTCCAGTATTCATCCTTGTCGCAATGACCTGTCCCCGCTTTAGTTTGCCACCTGAACTTTGGGTGCTGAAACCGACGACGTGGAACCACAAGTGTCATCTACAAAGACATACCCATTCGAGAACCCTTCTGTAAGGACCATCCAATAAGATGGCCTCGTCTATTCTCCAGCGAGATCAATCATGTTTTCGCTTTCGTGGATTCCTTGGAACGGATCAAGTCTAAGGATTTCGGTTGTTTCCTCGAGATACATTTTCTCATCAATCCTAGACCGTCGACCTGAGGTAGTGCTGCCGCCACTTGGCTAGACTCTGTGCCACCCAGCTATTGTGGCAAAGTTCATCGTTGATACGGACCAGTCCTAGAATCGTGCTCACCCGTGTTAGTGGGCCGCTGCTTGTTCAAAGACACGTAACTCTGCTGTCCTGGACCAATCAGGACTTTCGGCTAAACCCAGCTAGCTGCAGCTAACTGTAGCTTGCGACCTCACCGATTAGTGATGACAGCGTGACTGGCTGTACTCCACTGTCCCCGTTTAAATGGCCTTATCTGCAGGTCTGCCGTCGTCTCCACCCACACGCAATGTACGACGTGGCGACTACAGGCTCCTTTGCACTTGCATGCTTCGCGGTTCTGTATATCGGACGACGGGCTCTCTGCATTCGAGCTCCTTGCCCATTGCTTCCCGGACCTCCCGGTTTACCGTGGATTGGGAACGTTATCGGTGTCAACACGGACGCTCCGTGGTTAACATATGCCGAATGGGCAAAAACATATGGTAGGTTGTAACATGTCCAGCTCTACGTCCTTCGTACAAGTCAATATCCGTACAGGCGACCTAGTTTATACTCGGCTACTAGGAAGGGATATCGTCATCATCAACTCAGAAAAGATCGCAAGGGACCTGCTCGACAGTCGATCCAGGAATTACGCAGACCGTCCATACCTCTTCACCAATGAATTGTTAGGTCTTTAGTTCTTTCATACTGCTGATCTCAACCCACCTTTATAGGTGTGGAGCCGATTTCAATTCCGCTTTCCTGCCCTACGGCGATCGATGGCGACTCCACAGACGGTTCTTTCATCAGACATTCAGACTCGACGCTGTCGCCAGATTTTCGCCCTACTAACATCGTAGAGCATGTCATCTCCTCCAGCAGTTGCTTGAAGTGCCTGAAGATCTCGGTAATCACATCTTTCAGTAAGTGTACAAGAGAATATGCATTGAGTTGCGCGACTCATCTCCATCGAGATGCACGGCATCAGTCACTTCGAACAGCGTATACGACTATCATCCAACCTCTCGCAAGGACGACCTCATCGACACGGTAGCAAACACGTTGACGATCATCGTGCCTGCACTGCGTCCAGACACTAGCGTCATCATTGGCGCCTTTCCGTGGTGTAAGTCGATTTCGTGTCTTGATTCATGCTCGATGACGAGTGGGATATGTTCCAAGTGCTTTATCTCCCTACATGGTTTCCCGGCATGTCATTCAAGAGGGAAATGGCCGTGGCAAGCGCGTATGCCAAGCAGTATCTCGAACGGCCATTTGAGTACGCTCTTCACAAAGTGGTAATCGTCATTTCGATTATTCATCTCTCGCGCATGATGAATGATGACATGTGCCAGAGTGGTAACGTCGCACCCGTCCATGGTAAACGACGCATTGTGTCACATGGAAGAAAAAGGAATCAGGCCAGAAGAATCGTGGACGAAAGGACTCATGGAAGCATCAGCGACCGGGCTTTTGGGTATGCTGCTCGGATGCGTCGCGGGATCTTGTACTAATGTTGGATTCGGTTAGCCGGATCAGAGACTGTCTGTCATTGTTTCGATAGTGATTCTCATCGCTAACAAGTTGAAACAGTCAACTCGGTCCTGTTGACATTTTTTCTCGTGATACTAGTGAACCCGGCAGCTCAGGGAAAAAGTACAAGCACAAATCGATGCCGTGGTTGGCCAGAACAGGTTGCCCTCGGTGGACGATCGACCTTTGCTACCTTTCATAGATGCTATTTTTCGGGAAACGATTAGATGCTATCCGACCTTACCTCTCTGTGAGTGATTGCATTGTTAACCTTCGTTTCTTATCGCCTCAAATCATGCAGTGCTTCCCCATGTTGCTGTGGACGCCGACACGTATGGTGGATATTATATTCCAAAGGGTAATTATTCGAGGGAAATTACGGATGACTGAACGGCTACTGACACCCAATTTTAGGTGCTATGCCCATGGCGAACGTTTGGTTTGTGGTTTTACGTTCTATCGTAACAGATCTCGATGACGTTTTGCGCTAGGTCAATGGCACGCGACGAGTCCAGGTACCCCAACCCACACGCGTTCATTCCTGAACGATTCCTCAATGACGATCGGTCGCTCAAACCCGAAGACACGGAACACATCACGTTTGGATTCGGGTCGGCGCAAGTGTGTCAGGAGACACTTTGCAGACACGACCTCGTGGACGGTCATTGCCAAGGTATTGGCTGTATTCAAGATTCTGCGACCCTTGGACGAGCATGGGGTGGAAATGCCCGCAGTGGAACCGAGATTTTCAAGTGGGGTCGCCGTGTGAGTGTCCATGATGCATCATGCTTGTGTGACAGACGATGGAACAAACGAATTGATGTCGTCTGGACGTGGATGTTGGTGTGTTGCAACATAGACATCCGTTTCCGTTTGGTTGCAGGATCGTTCCCAGGTTTGAGGGGACGGACGCCGAGAGACTGGCACAGTTGATTGCTGCGAGCACTGCTTGATGCGGGTTCTGTCTGGTATTCCTTTTTTCTTTTTCAAAATTCTCAGT
This sequence comes from Boletus aff. separans, assembly GCA_038088755.1. Taxonomy (NCBI): domain Eukaryota; kingdom Fungi; phylum Basidiomycota; class Agaricomycetes; order Boletales; family Boletaceae; genus Boletus; species Boletus aff. separans. The sequence goes on from JBBPJN010000746.1 coordinate 5,867, forward strand.
TTTGGGACGTGTACATGGCCAAACGCTGTCCGAATTGCCTCATTCCGAATAGACAGGACATTGGCAACACAGCGCCGATACCATGCATTGTGGCACACAAATGACTACGATTTTCGAGCGTTAAAAAGTTAGTCTATTCACCGCCCAACCTTCTCAAGTGTATGTTAGCATCACGGCTATATACACAACCATAGTGCCAGTCTTCTTATGGCATACACATTGATCCATGCAGTCGTGCGTAGTCTTGGGGCAGAAGTTCTGGAACGCGCAAGATACCCCTCTCACTGGAAACGAGATGTTAGGAATTCTGATGGTACCCTTGGTGAGAACACACACATCCCGTCAATCGAAGCCATGAGGTCATAATTAATCTCTTGACTAACGACCGAGTCGAATTTGTATGACGGGTGTGACCGAACAAACTGTCGCATCCATGCTGCCGTCGTGAGCAACGACCCTGCGGCGCTTCAGGATTGCAAGAACTAAGAAAGATACATGAGTACGGACCGTTTGCACGACGGCGAACAAGGTCGGTGTATTTGCTAATCTGCAATCGCTCAGACGAATCTATATCAAGGGTTTCAAGGTACGCTTCAACAAGTCTGAGTAACCCGGGAAACGTTGCGCCCTGCGACGATCAGGAAGTGTGTACCACAGTGCAAGTAGTTCGAATACCAACCTTGCCGCTGAAGATCTCCTCCATCGTCATCTCTTCGTATTCGTCCTCGACAGGAGTATCTACGGGCATAGGAGGAGGCGGAGCACGGGGGAAACCATTCCTCAACTTCTTTTCTTTTTGAGGAATACCATCTTGCCATTGGGTGATAGGGGAACAAGACACAGACGACAAGGGGGTTGTCGCCATAGGGGATATATAGCCTGATGGCAGCACGTTTTTCCGGAAGAAGAACTTGCCCCGACGGACAGCGTCTCGCTTTTGTGCCCTTGACACGTTATCATCGACCTTGAAAAACATGTGTCACAAATTCAATGAATTGACAAAAAAAAGTGAACACCCACCTTGGAGATAGGAATGTAAAAATTCAGGTTGAAAGCAAGGATAGCTCGAGACAGTAGTATGATGAAAACGGCAAACGCGGCGTTCTCGAAGTCAGTGAGTTGGACTTCCATGCTGCGAAACTCGACCCGCCAACCGATAGAGGATTTGGGTGGTGGTGGTTTGAAACGAACAGTTTGCCAGTTCGTGGATTGGAGGTTCTTGCCGATAGCATTAAATCAGGTATCACAGAGAATGGCTAGTGCTCACTTCGAAATGATAGTTACTAGTCTTGTCATCTTGGTTGATACTTTCCGAGAAAACGACCAGAGGATCGCGGATAAATATGTGAGCCATGTGCTTGGAAAGTAATTCATCGACACCTTTGAACAAACGCGATGATGAGACCCCGAAGATAACAACTCTATACGTACCGTGATTGACGAGACGGATATAAATTTCTTGGTTGCAGGGCACATCGATGTCATTGTATGCTGGCTTGTTGTTCCAGTCCGTTGATATATAAAGGTCAACGCTGTCGAAGCGTGACTTCGGAATCACATATTTATTCTCCTTTAATGACTGGAGGGCAGGATGAATCGCAGACACTATGCGGCAAGAAACTAATTGACTCACCACACGTCTGCTCTCTTCAAATGTGCGATCATCATAAATACCGGAGAGAACACCCCAGCGGCAGTCAACGTCAGAGAGATAACCGCGCCAGATAGGACTAGCAGCAGTTAAGGCAAGCTTTGTACATGCATAAGCAAGGACACGCATCAGCACTCAGAGGACACATACCATGATTGGACCCAATGGGACGAGGGCATCGTATATGCGCCTTGCTTCCTCAATATTACAGCTCTGTAACGTCAGTTGCAAACAGCAGCAACCCGCGCCAAAGCACAACGCATCCATGTAAATATGATCTATTAATGCCGTGCCATACATAGCTTCTGCAGTGAGGCGTGCATCAGTAATTTTGATTTCGCACAAGAAAGAAAGAAAGAAAAACCTCACCAACACCATCTGGGTACAAAGAAGGCTGCCACGGTATAGTAGGGTCGATGAATGGTCTCGGCGTCCTCTTGTCAATATAAAGGGGAAGATTGACAGTAAGTTTGGAGCCTTTCCTGCTTCTCATGTTGGCATCAGCGGCGCTGAGACATGGTTAGGAATTAGTCGGAGGAAATGACCGAAGAGGAGCACCGACAAGTAACGTGCATGCTGACTGACGGTTTCTTTTGGCAAAAATAGGCTATGGCCAGATTTGGCACCGTCAGGGCTGAAATGGGGATCGGTAAAGATACCAGGAGCACCCAGACGAGGGAAAGAGGTAACTGTCAAAGGTACTTCGTTGGCGTGGAGATGCCTCCTAACGAAGATGCGTCTGAGGTTCAAAAATGAGGATAAGATACAAAACAAGAACGGATATTCCTCGCCTATAATGCATACTGGACTCCACGGAAAGTAAATCTTGGATGGAACCTGTGTATGGAGATCCGGGAATCGACTCTAACATGTATCTCGCATACTCGGTATGAAAGGTAGGCATCGACATTCTGGGGAGAATCATGTAGTGGCGGTTGGGTGGCAGCAGATAATTGGTGCGTACGAGCCCGAGGTATATATATCGTCCTTGAGGTCAGCGATGCTCTCGCTGAGCTTGGCGAGGATTTCAGTTTGGCGGAGAGAGAGTTTTGCATTTTTTGTCTCGCTATCAAAGGCGACAACCATATATTCGATCTGAAGAAGACAAGTGAGGAGGGCGCCAACGTTCCAGATCACTGATTGGGCGATACCTCGTCACCCCAGAGGAACTCGTCTCCGTGTCTGTCCTTGGCTTTGTCCCAGATGTGAAGGAACTGGGTGATACCGCGCTCCCTGACGTAGTCAGCATACTTGCTTGTCTCGTCCCATGTGAGCGGTGTTCCGAGATTCAGGAGACCCATGGCGTGGTATGGACAGTCCCGAGGGTGGCACACGAAATATATAGGAGGTAAAGCATTTAAAGGGAAGATAGGGGTCACGCTGTCGCACAGCGGTCTAAAACCAAATTTAGCCCGCCGAGTTTTTTCGACGTAGTTCCAAGATGCTACATGAATTGAATTTTGGACCGACCAGAATATTGACGAGACAAGACAAGTTGCGACGATTTCGAGAGTCACTTCAACTCTACTCCGACATTTCCCCGGTCGGACCTCAGGCTGGCACTTGATCACAGCAGTGCCACGTGGTCAGTTCATATCCGCTAGAATTTCTGATGCTGCCGGAACAGCTCATTGCAATGTCCGTCGGTTCAAGCGTTTCGCCGCTCTGACATGCCGTACGTATCTGGTAGTTGCACTCAACGGTTCGTCTTTTACCCGAGCCGAGAAGAAATGTGTGTTGCATACGGTATGTGGGTACCGCATCCACCGATCATCAATTCTGGCGCTACCTGATCCCCGGCTGTTATGATTCGCTCACCTTGTCCAGGGACCTCATTGCATACGACGGGAAAAAAAGGCTTCCGATGAAATTACCAAGGGTACGACTGAGAAAGCAAGGGATTCACTGACTACACGCTTCTTGTCCATGATTGGCACGCCAGGAATGCAACATTACACTTTGACCTGACTTTAGAGCGACGAGCCAATTCCCTGGGAACATAGGAAATAGATGAGGGCAACGCCATCCCGAGCGCTGTCCATTAAGAGTATGATCGCTGCAATCCATTCAAAGATAAGCAAAGATACATCGTCGTGCAAGGGTCAGTCGTTCATTAAGTAACAAGAACAACAGAGCAAACAAGAAGAAACGCCCAGAAGAGGTGGTACTCGATGTCATGCAAGTGGGCATATCACGGCAAAAGCCGGTCGTACTCCCTCGGATCAGACTTTGGATAACGAGGTGGCCTTTTCTCGGCCAAGTTGCCTCTGTGGCTTTTGATCCTCTGTTTCGGGTGGTCCAGCAGTGTACATGCAGAAGAACAGGAAGAGGACGATGAGGAATAGGGCGATTGTGACGGGGATGCGAACATTAATGCCCGTGTCCTCGTAAAAGATGATGCCAAACGCCGTCAGGAACGCGATCAAGCTGCCCGCATCGTTCAGCACCCGAGTCGTAACTCAGAAAGGCTCACTTACCCCCACATCAGTAATACGTATGGAAGACTGCATATGATGGCAAGCCTTTCTAGACCAAGTTGCTGTTTCAGAATACGTCTCAGCACTACAACCTGTGAAAGAGGTAAACCCAGTGGCAAGTCGATAACAATACGCATTACCGCTCGTAGTGGCGTATCGGCACCCTTGGCACGATATTGCTTAAAGATGGCGAGACCGATGATGATGCTCCCAACGCTACAAATAATCGAAATGTACGTCACGATCTGTGCGGCTGTTGGTGAATTAATTCCGTCTTTCCTGCCACCGTCACTCCAGCCGAGAAGCGCCACATTCGTGGACAGGAGCACAGTCGCCTTGGAGTACAAAACGCGGATCAGGATTTGCAGAAACGATTAAAGGAAGGGACGGCGTACCAACAAGTTGGAGTCGCGGATGCTTTGATCAACTTTGTGGACAAAGTTGGACCAGCGCGCAAGGGTGAAACTCTCGTGAAACGAGTGCAATTCTACTGCATACATATCGGGAGACCTCAAGAACAGTGGTGCGAGGATGGCCAGGAGCATAGGGCGTTGATAAGGACCAATTTTTGGTCCTG
>JBBPJN010000747.1:0-10561 GCA_038088755.1 Boletus aff. separans
CCTGCCATGTCGGGGTCGTATCCTCCGTAGGGGTCGTCGCCTGCGCCTACAAGCTCTGCGTCGGGTGCAGGTGCAGAGGTGGTGGTGGTGGTGGCGGCGGCGGCGGCGGCGATAAGGGGCTTGAGCAATGACGGAGGAGAGGGGTAGCCCCCTGCGAGCCCCACCCCGCGTCCGCCGTAATCGCCAGCGAGGAGTGCGTCGTCGTCTTGCCCCACTTTCGTGATGGGCGGGTCACTGTCCGAGACGAAATTTGCGCTGCGGTAGTAGTCGTCTGCCAGCAGTGCACGTGTTATTCCATTGGGATAGAGTACACGACTTTGCAGACGCACCGCGAGAGATGTGTCGGCCACTGAGGTAGGACATGGTAGAACCGATGGAATAGGGGTTCGAGTACAGCCGCGTCACGGTCGATGTTCATGACGTCATGTAGACAACTGACATGATCTGTCCAGATCGATCATTGTCGTGACAGGGGGGGTTAAACGACAATATTTACTAGTGATCAGGACCGAAATTCGGCTACAACCTGTCAGGGCTAACCGTCTCCCTGACCGGCGGAACCCAACTTGAATTGCATCGTACTGACACGGGTACAGTACGTGTCACCGGAACGTCCATTGTAACGAAAAAGGAGAATGCAAGCGAAAGCTATGCAGACCGTTACGCGGCGATGCCAGGTAGCGCCACTGGCTCAAAATTCAATTTCATGAAACGTTCCAGTTTTCATTTGGTGGCGGTCGCAGTTGCCCAGGCGATGTTGCTCATTTCACCCAGACCTAGGCCTGAGCCCAGAGACGCAATGGAAAATCCGATTTTCCATAGTATGTGTGGCACATGTGGACCAATCGAAACACAGGATAACCTATGCGAGCGCTATGCTAAGCTTCAAGGTTAAAAGTCGCGTCCAGGACTAGTACGTAGTAAATAAGAGAGCGTAAAATGATCTTCCCATGAAAAATACCACCGTCCCCAGTACTCCGCATAGCTCCAGGTAGCAGGAAGGCGAAAAAGAAAGGTCAGCCCATGATCCTACCAAGGGAATATGTGTATGGACATCACTGTCTGTCGGACTGCTTCACATGATCACCAGCAGATGGGCATCTGTGCTGTTCATGATCCCAACACATTCGGATCAATAACCTGCGCCAACGAGCAATATGCTTAATCTGTGCTCAACTCGGAGAAACTTCCGGTTTCTTCCCAGACACGACCTGTAACGGTATATTAGACATCAGAGATGGAGGGGCGAAACAAATCTACAAACGTGAAACATGATTCCCCCAAAGGAATAGACGCCAAGGGCTTTGTGGGATAGAAAACATGGTCCGAAATGCGGGACACCGCAGATGCTAGATTAAAGGTACGATATCCCCATAAAATTATTTGTGAACGGGTGATCAAAGCCCTGGATACAAGCTATCCCATTGTCGTCAATCAAAACATTGCTCTGTGCAGGGACAATCAATACAGTAGTACTTCCAAACGACATTTAGCGGATTTAGCGGCAAGGCCTACACTATTGAGGTCACCGACGTCTTGATTGTGACGAGTGGTGTGAATAGCCCATTTCACGTTCTAGGAGATTGGAGTGTACAATGTTGCCTTCTCGTGATACCTCACGTCTTCATGGCCATGGATGCTGGTCTTCACCACTTTCATCGCGACCTGGTTACTTTAGTCAGCGCGGATCCAAGAACTCTGGAATTCGCCCTATCACACGAGAAGACTCCCCTGAGATTAAATCACGCTCCCAGATATCTGCAAATTCACCACTATGGCTACATAGCACAACTCTTCCTCCTTCGAACGGTGGCGGTTGAGTTTCTGACAATTATTTCACCTAAAGTGTGACTACTTTGAGAAGTTCATGTATCTGGCAAGTAAGGGAGTTGAGGTAGGTAATAATCGCGTAAGGGGTAGGGCATCGAAAAACTTAAGCGACAACCTATTCAAGGTGGAGGGGCGGGCAAGCTAAGATTAGAAACGTGGAGGCGAAAATGATGCTCGGACCGTCTTAATACTTATCGCCATCCTCACTCTCATACGAACACTGAAAGACGTCGCCAAAGCCGCCTACCGCGCAGCACTGCCAACCGCCCGGTCCGACGGCCTTGCCAGTTAGGACGGGGATAGTCGTCGATGAAAGGTGGGATGGTCCTCCGGGTACAGACCTACTGTGTCCATTTTAGGGGCTGGCAGATTAGAATGGCGACGAAACGGGATACGTTTCAAGTGGGGGAATCCGTGGCGAGGTTCGAAGTTCAACTTGAGATCGTGACGCTGACACGCTGTGTCAGGCTAAAGTGCTGAGCAATCTAACTGCCAGCGCTAAACGCCATTAGGGTGGGAATTGATTTTGCTGGAGTCGATGGATCTCGGGTTTGTCGCCGAGCCAATCATGATGCATGATGTCCAATGGGGAATGCACGTTCCTCATCGACTTTGCTGTGGGTGAGCGTATATGAAACTCAAACAGATCATTGCTACCAGTGTTGTGAAACTGGCCAAGATACTTCTCGACAGAATGATACCAACCGGATCGCTGTGTGTGATGTGGGTCGATCCCCAATAACAAAGTATAGAATCAATCTTGATTGGCTCGTTAGCGACTCGGACCCCCCGACTGCGTGTATGCAATTGTCGCAAGTGGGCTCTGTTTTCTTAAATTCCGATGCCTAGAGGGTAGTTGACGTCGAGTGGTGAAGCTTCCATTTCCTGGACCGTGTATCGGACTCAGGAGGGAATGGACAAATTCAGGTTGCCATCACCTTGATCAATCGATCGATCAAATTCAACGTTCCACGTCTCAACGATACCTATCTCTCAGTCACACTGCGTCCACCACGCATATTAGAGAATCTCCTGAAACATGCCTTCCTTAACCACTCAGAATCCTCCTCAGCCTGATCCCTCTCCCACTTCACTCACGACAGCCTCGCGGATCGTCATTGTCGGTGCTGGCACCTTCGGGCTTTCCACGGCTTTCCATCTTCTCGGGCGAGGTTACACAAATGTGACGGTTCTTGATCGAGCGAGAGAGTTACCTGCTGTAGACGCTGCAGGCACGGACATCAATAAAGGTCCGTGCCGACTGACTGTGGCCAGCAGCAACGAGGAACAGGGTACTAACAACCTCTCGAAACAGTGATCAGGTCGTGCTACAGCGACGTGTTTTACGCCAAACTGGCGAGAGAAGCGATGGAGGCATGGAAGCAGCCCATGTGGGAAGGCTGTTATCATGAGTGCGTTTCGATCCGTTTGATTCGTGTCCAACGTGTTTTCTCACGTTTTGTTCTTGCATTGTGCCTCGCTCACAACTAGATGTGGCGTGATTAACGTTGGCAGCGATAAATTCGACAATAGATGGAGGGACAACGATATGAAGCTCGGTGCACCCATTGAAGACCTTCCTGACGCCGAGGATATCAGGACCAAGATTTTGTCCTCCCTACGCTCCGACACCGACGCCGCTCTGACACATTCGGATTCGGACTCGAACGAAAAACTTGTTGGTTCATTCACAAATTATCGTGGTTACTTCAATCCAGAGGGTGGTTGGGCAGAGGCGGCCCGGGCAGCAGAAATCCTTCTTTCGCGCGTGAGGGAGATGGGTGGGCGGGTGATTGAAAACCAGGAGGTCATTGGACTCGTGAAAGATGAGAACGGGCGGTCCACAGGCGTGAAGTGTAGGGACGGAAAGTGTATCGAGGGTGACAGGGTTATACTCGCCATCGGATCGTGGACCGCATCGACGTTTCCAGGGTTGGAGCTCGACTCGAAATGCTTAGCAACTGGGTAAGCGGGCTGTATTGATCCTCGGTGGGAGTAGTAATGTATGACTAAATCCCTTCACCAGTCAGAGCGTGGCAATGATACAGCTCAATACAGAAGAAAAGGAACGGTACAAAGGATGTCATATATACTTGGATTTCCAGACTGCGCTCTACACATTCCCAGTGAGTTTTTCTTCCAGGGATCTTTCCCATTACGTAACTGCTTGTTGCTGCGTCACGGGGCCACATTCTGATTTGCTTTCTTTGTGGTCCCAATTTGCGTGTTTACCTCCTTGGCCCTGGTGCGGCCACCTTTTGGAGCGTACCAGCATACTTACTTTGAGGTGCGGATGGCGTCGGGGGATAAGCGGATCAAGGCATTTCTCATCATGTTGTCATCCACCCGCTAGCCATCTTGGTATCATATGCGGCGTCAAACTTTGGATACAACAGAAAAATAGCATTGATTTGGGGTAGGGCACGGAAGAGATCCGTCCGGTAGGCTATCTTCACGCCCTCCTTATCTCTCACATGCTTGTGTCATATGCCACGCTTCAAGAAGCTTAGGTGCTTGACCTTTGCGAGAGGTTTTGAATCCCAGATGACTCACCGTCAGATGCTCAGACGTGGCCGGTTTTGTCTAACTGGGGCTTGTGTATACAGTTCCGAAGACATCAGCGGGTTCAGTCACACCTGGTATGGCTTCATCGTGCAAATGATCTCCAAGTTACGTCCATTCGTTTCCTCCCCAGTTTCAGGCTGGGGCTTTCTCTGCTCTTTCATGGCCGTCAATTGGTTGTGTCATGGTTGCGCCTATCTGCTTCCCCATCTTGGGTGTGGGTAATTTCCTTCTCTTGTTTATCTCTGGCGTTACCCTGCCAATTTGGTCATCAATTTGAGATGTGTTTTGTGATTGCTGTACACACCCTGATTTCTTCGTTTCATCCCACTCACCGATAGGCTGATTACACCACATGCTTAGCCAACTGAAGATGGAACCATCAAGCTTGCCATGCACACGGCGGGACACACCCACTCTCAGCAGATCGGCGGCGATATCGAGTACGCCCCTGTCAGAAGGATATCTACACCTCGCACAATTACGAGTCATCCCGATTCCGGTGACGGTTTGCGCGTTCCACAATCAGCACTACGGGTTTTACGGGAGTGTCTTAGGCAAGTGTATCCTGAGTTGGCAGAGAAACCATGGGCTGGGACTCGGATGTGTTGGTGAGTGACTTTGTTTTCTCGCGATTCTTATTCTTGTATCATCCTTTTTTGGATGCTCCAGCCCTCGTTTGCGTGGACACGAGGAGCTGGATGAGATCCAAAAGTCTGTTTGAACACGTGCCATAGTGTCTACGTGAGCTTCAGACACAGTGGGCGGGCGGCGTGCACCCTACCCACAAAGACGACTCTTATTAATCCTCTTGAGGCGCGCTCTGGGGTTCCATTGCAGTTCTATTCGAAATTGTGACAATGATGCCTGGAACGTAAGATGATTTTGACCATCTTGGCAATCCCGCTTCTCCAATCAACATAGTCTTGAAACGTGTTGGATGGTAACGGCGTTCAAATGGAGGAAAGCTCTGTCGTCACATCAGGTTCCGGTATCTTCCACATGATTGGGTCTGAGGCGCTATACCAGATCCGTCATGAAGTTCTCATGGATAGCTAACGAATGCCGCCTACGAGCGGGCATCAACCGCGTCAATGGCCGAGACCAGCTGGAGGATAAGATCCTTCCGTGTGGTTCTTATCCATTTGGTGTCAGATTATGTTGCCCTGCATTCCTTTTGTCATGATATGACACATCAAGACTAGAAGGTCAGATTGATTGGCTGAAAACGTTTTGCGGGCTTTCCTAATGCCCTCATTTGGTCATGGGTGTGGCGACCAGGAACAATGGTACAAAGAGCCCAGACACTCAATACGTCAATTCTTTCGGAATGGGGCTTTACGACTTTGATCCGGATCTTCAATTTGTTACGTGGTCAGAACAGGCAGGCGCTGGCACCGAGCCGACCGCCATTGAGGACCCCCCTCCCTTTTGAATTTCTGAATATTGTATTGTATTCTTTCATTTTTCCTCAGCGGAAGGACATTTGCAAATTTTAGCAGCTCACTCAAAATATCGCAGGTACACCGACTCGCCCGACGGAAACTGGGTCATTGGGCGTTTTCCAGGAGATCCTACATTGTTCTTGGCTACGTCTGGTAGCGGGCACGGATTCAAGGTAAGCACCACTCTGATGTGTACTTGCAGCAGTGACAACGCCGGGTCTCTACGGCACTTCCATTGTTGGAATGCCCAAAGCAATGTTGTTCGCGTCAGAACGTGCGAGATTATCTGTTGCTAACGTGTTTATATCTTTTCTCTCCACTCCCTTTCTTAGTTTCTCCCAAATATTGGTCGCCTGGTCGTAGATTCCCTCGAAGGCACGCTCGACATCGCGACGGCAGCACGGTTCGCAGTCGACCGGGATGTGACGGGTTCGACGAATGGCGAACGCCCATCCAACGTTCCGCAGGAACTGGATATAGCGGAGCTCTGTGGGCCGGAGGACGAGGATGTTTGATGAGCCTCTGGCGCTCGATCGACGAAAAGCTGTGATGCGGTTGCCACGCTAAGTGTGCAATACTGTCATGCTATGTTTGTATTTCTTGCGATACTTCTCTGTGATCTTGGTCTTGTTCAAGTCTAACTTGGACATTGCGAGATGATGGTCTACTTTGCGTATGACTTCTCCCATGCTGTTCTTCACTGAAACGTATATGAACGTTCTGGAACGACCGGGGACCCTGTGTCTTTATTCCTTTGTAAAGTCTGTTAAATTCTGTCCAATGATGATGCGTCCCACCCTTGACTTGGTGACTCTCGTCATGAGGGCGTCCTCGGGTAAAGCAAGGCATAATGGCCCAAGTTTGCTGCGGACACGGGGCTTCGTCTAGCGGTGGAGATGAAAAAGTTTGCTGGGGTTAATGGGTTGGAAAAGACGTTGTAGAATTCGATCGCGCACAAGGTTGTCCGAGCAACTTGGTTTTTGGAATTGGGGTGCCCGACGTATTATTTCTGCGCTAGAACATGTAGCACTTGTCAAGTTGAGCCTTGGCAGGGTCAAGTATCACACCCGACATGGTATTGCTGCAGTTGGCCATTATACAAGATGGTTCTCAATGTTGGGCCATTTTGAGTTTACTTCTTCAGAGGATGAGATCCATGATACTTGGCGACCCGATATCTGTGTGAGCCTATCATGGGATGGATTGGAAAAGAAGCTCCCAGCAGCTGGTGCTTATGAGCCATAGCAATTGATGCAGCTTACTCAGGGGCAAATCATCCAAAATAGGTAAGTTGGTTGTGGACAGCTATGTTGTGATTCTTCACAGGTCCACATCACACTATATTTGTCTTTTCATCAAGGACAACTAGTAATAACACTAACTCTGACTGGTTGTCAAAGACTCTAGTAATATTCTGACCTGGCTTGGCTCAAAACCTAGCCTACAAATATATTTTATTATAGTGTGGTAATATATAGTATGGTTCATAAATGCCTGGAAGGTAGATGGGGTGTTAGAAAAACCAAAGAACATGTTGGTGGGCTTGAAAAGGCCCAGTGGTATAAAGAAGGTGGTTTTCCATTGATCTTCCTTTTTAATGTGAATGTTGTTGTAGTCCCAGTGGACATCAAATTTGGTAAATAAAGTCAAGTCCTTCATATTGTCAATGAGTTTGGGAATGAGAGGTAATGGATAGGTATTGTGAATGGTGTGGGAGTTTGGATATAAATAGTCCTGACAAGAGTGAAGAGAATTATTCTTTTCAAAATAAAGAAAAGTGGAGAAGCCTGAGGGGATTTTGATGGGACAATGTGACTGGTGGAGAGATGTTCCTTAATGAATTCTTTACACATCTCCATCTCTGCAAGGTTAAGAGGATACACTTTGGAGATCTTTGGGATGAATGAGGGTTTGAGATTGATGGTGTGATTGTATGATTAGTGTGGAGGGAGTTTGAAGTGGATATTTTAGAGAAGATGTTAGCAAATTTAGTATACCAAGAAAGGATTGATTGTTTGGAAGCAATGGTTTTTTGGGTGATTTGGATTGAGATGGTTAGCTTGTTAATCTGTTCTCCTATTCACCAGTGAATTCACTTGATGAGATGTTCCTTGATTTTCTTGTTAGTGTTAAGATCCAGCCATTAGAGAATGTAATATTAGGGGGATAGGTCTTCCTCAATGAAGGTGTAAGGATTTCATGGGAGGGTGATTGTGTGGGAGAACCAGTTGATCTTGGGATTTCATTTTCATAGTCAGAGTATTCTAAGAATAAGCTGTTGTCAGCCAAGGTTAAGGATCATAAGATCAAGTTTGTTATGGACACCACTAAAGCCTTATAGATTTTACCATACCTACATTCATTTTGGACTTCAACTTTTACTTTCGGTCTTCATGTGACCCAACACATGATCATGGGTGTTAGTGTTATGGGCTGGCTATACACCAGACACCAAGGCTTCACACAAGGAAAGCAACCTTTGCTTTAACGTGGGCACGACCCACAAGTCAACTACCACAGGCTGGATTGAACCAGTCTGCTGAGAATAGATTGATGAGTCTGGTCCTTAACTACCCCTCAATAGAGCATAAGTAGCAAGTGGATTTGACTGAGGAGTTCAGCCGAATTCACCAGCCTTTTATATTATAATAGTCTGCACACAGACCAAGGTACAGTATGATAACATGTGAACATATTAGACTAAGTATGGTTATTTGATAGCGGAGATTAAAGAAGAAGTAAATGGCAATCAACTGTCAAACGGAAATGAATGTGGGAGGAATAGAAGACATGGAGATTACCGTGGTAATAGGTAAGGGAAATAATGTGGGCCTGGGACTAGGGTCTAGGCCTTATCACATGTTGATTCCCGTGATCGCGTGCACTGGTCATGTGACCGTTGAAAGATGAAATTGAAGATTGAAATGAATGTACGTTTTTGTGAAATAAAGAGTGTATATATAGTGCTTTAGTGGTGTGTCCGTAACACTACCCCCCCTCTAAGACTCGTATTCCAGATGAGTCGCTTTAAATCAGGGGTTTATGTCATCACTGCGTAAATTAAAGAGAGAGTGAAATTGTTTCGTTGAAATACCCCTTAATTTTCGTGGGGCAGAGGGATGAAGAGAATGAAAAGTAGCAATAGCGTCCTGAGCATTAGCCAGATGCTTTGCGGGTTCCCAAGTATGGTCAGTCTCGTCCCAACCTTTCCAATGGACGAGGTACTCGAGGCACTTATTCTTCATTCGGGAGGTTATGATGTAGTCAACCTCGTACTCCTCATAACCTTCTTCATTAACCTTAATCGCATCCGGGCGTAGAACCGGCTGGTTACGTAGGGGTTCTTTGTAGGGTTTGACCCTGGATATGTTGATGGTGGGATGAATATTGACCATCTTTGGTAATTGAAGTTTTATGGCATTAGAAAGGACCGATAGGATTTTGTAAGGTCCGATCCATTTCTGTGTTAACTTTTTCACCGTATAAGGTAATTTGAGGTGTTCGGTTGACAACCAAACTTTATCCCCAATGGAATACTCTGGAGCATCCGACCTTCTTTTGTTGGCACTCTCCTTCATTTTTTCTCTCGATTTTTGTAGAGCCTGCTCTATGTCTGTATGGGCCTTAGCACAGCTTTGTCCAAATTCTCCTGCCAACGTCTTGGAGTTTCCTTCGAATCCTAGATGCGGCACGTAATTGTGGGTAATGGCAAAGGGAGTGGTGCCAGTAGCCGAGGAGAGGGAATTATTGTGGTGAAACTATGCTAGTTTGATCCATTCGGCCCAGGAGTCCTACTTCTTCATTACATAAGTCCGCAGGTAATTCTCTAACTCCTGGTTAACCCGCTCTGTTTGTCCATCGGTTTGTGGGTGGTATGCCATAGAGATCTTTTGGTTGATGCCCAAAAGAGCGCATAGCTCAGCAGTAAATTCTAACGTGAACTGAGGTCTGCGATCAGAGACTAACATAGTGGGGAGTCCGTGTATACACCATACGTAATCTTGGAATAATTTAGCTAAGTCCTTGGATGAACAAGTCTTGAAACAAGGAATGAAAATTGCTTCTTTGGAGAAGCGGTCTACTATAACATATATAGAATCGAAATTATTAGAAGAAGGTAGCCCAGTAATGAAATCTACAGAGAGATCTTCCTAGGGCTGTTTTGGCACGGAAAGAGGAATTAATTTGCCAGCGGGTGCTTTTTGCTTACCCTTTGTGAGGGCGCACACCTGGCAATGATCTATGTAATTTTTTACGTCTTTCGTGACTCCAGGCCACGTAAAGTATTTCGTTAATAAGGCTATCGTATGATGGTGGCCTGAATGCCCACCAATCGGGGAATCATGACAAATAGATAAGAGTTCATATCATAAGTCGTCAGGGACGTAAACTTTTTTGTTTTTATTTAAGAATATTTTTTCATCAGAGTTATAGACGAACTCCAGTATTTCCTTTTTTATTTTTTCTGATTGTTTTTGTATTTTATCATAGAATGAAGATGAAATAGAAAGCCCGTTAATGAAAACTGATTCGGGCAGTACAGTAATGTTTGTATTATGATCTGGGACTGCGTCACCATGATCTGGTCTGCGGAATAAAGCGTCAGCACAGCCATTGGACTAGCTGGGTTTATACACCATAGAATAATTAAATTCCTCCAAAACCGTGTGCCACCTAGCTTGGCGCGACGACAGGTTTTGGGGTTTCTTCCAATACTCTAAATT